>JAOTRA010053249.1:0-10483 GCA_026260255.1 Pseudolaguvia tuberculata | reverse complement strand
AACTACATTTACATTTGTAGCATTTCTGAGCGACATTTTATTTTATTTATAAAACTGAACAATTAGGCATTAAGGGCCTTGCTCAGGGGTTGCTTGGTGGCCTTGGAATCATGATCATGCACTTAACAGGCCAACAGCTAAATCACTAGACCACCACTTCCCTTAACTAGAAACAAGGCTTTGTTAGACTAATTTATTACAAGTCACGTGCACATATGAAGGATATTAATTATAATAATAAAAATAATATATTGATTTATATTATAACGCTAATAGTACGGTGCGGTGGTGTAGTGGTTAGCACGGGCACCTCATAAAAAGAAGGTCCCAGGTTTGATTGCAGGTTAAGGGGTCTTTCTGCAGTGTTGGCACGTTTTCCCTGCGTTTGCGTGGGTTTCCTTGGAGTAGGAGTGGTTTAGTTTCCTCAGTCCAAAAACATGTACATTAGGTTGTTTGGTGCTTCTAAAGGAGTGCGTGTGTGTGTGTGTGTATGTATGTATATGTGGTGGTTGTTTGTCTATGTGTGGTCTTGCGATGGCCTAGGCAGGTATATCCCTGCTTCTTGCACTATGTGTGCTGGGTTAGGTCCTAGCAGACCCATGTGACCCTGCATTAGGGAATAGGGGTTTAGAAGATGAATGAAATGATGAATAATAATAATAAGAGGAAGAAGAAGCTGAGTTCAGTTATAACATGGATTAATTGTACATAGCTGAGGTTAAGAAAATGTCAGGGGAAACACAAATCATGTAGAAAGTATATTCTTTCTGTACATATACCCTAATACATTATTAGCAGTGGCTGTCCTTACATGAACAATCTTTGGTAGCTGCTAAGCCATGCGTTCCCCCCATAGAACCTGCTGTCTTGAATATGCTCTGAGTCAGCCTGAGCCAAACCTGTCAGTGGTTTTAATGTTTGGCTGATTGGTATATAGATAATGGTTGGTGGTGTCATCACAATGAAACAAGATAAACAACAAAAAGGATACAAATAAGAAAAACCTGTACAAAATGTAGGCTCTTAACTCAAAGTAAACTTTTACAAACATGCTGATATTTCAGTGCCACTCCATGTCTGTCTGTGTGGCTTCAACAGAGTAGAAAAATATATATGTCAGAGTGGGTGGGGGGAGCAGGATCTGGAATAAAGAGCGCACCCAAACGCAGGATTGGCGGGTTTAAATTGTCCATTTAATTAGAAAAAAGGCAAGAAATAAAAATAAAACTAAAGAAAAATCCGTGAAGGAAAAAAAAGGCAAGAACAAAACCTGACGTGACAAGACGAGACGAGACGAGATCCTAAACATGAACTTGAACTTGGAACAAAAGACATTCAGGAAAAAAGGCGAAAATGATCCAACGGCCCCTAGGAGAAAACCGCCGGCTTATAACACACGCGAATCAGCACTTGACGAGAGTCAGCTGCGCGTGTGCTCACGCACACAAGAGCGCTCAAGCGCAGCCAAGCCTGTGCGCGCGCCGCTACACACCGGCAGCGCGCTGGAGACGCTCATCCCAGAGGAGGGCGTGACAATATAATGATGCAATTTCTGTTCCCTGTCCTCAGTTTCTGTTTTGTACAGGTATTTAGGGATTCCCTTTGTTCTGTGTGAACGCGCAGTGGACAGTCTCATCAGGCAAGAACTTAATTACGCTGTCACACCAGAGCATTGTTAGTGCATCACTAGCCCCCTTTCACTCTGGGAGACCCAGCCGGCCGTGACCTCTTCCTATAACAGTTGGTTTAGAAATTAAACTAGCTTAGCCATTGTGAGTGCATTTTTTTAACCTTGTTGCTTTGCTCTTTGGACTCAAGACAATTTGTTATGCTAACAGTTCCTGATACACAGCACTCAATTCTGTGTAAACAACAGCCAGCACAAAACATAGGGAGACTGTTTGTATTGATTTTGTATATAGAATGTACACTTCTCCTGTTTCACACTTTGCGTTTGTCCAGCAATAAAACTGGAAACACTAATTAGACAATGCTGACCCAAGACTGAGATTAACTGAAAGCTGCAGGCTTGCCTGACAGGAGCAAGCAAGCATGTGAGGATCAAATTAAGTCTGTACTTAGAGCGTTGCATGCCTGCTTCCCTCTTAGTTTCCACTCACTGGAACAAGATCAAAGATTAAACGTCTTTATTCTGGCAGTGAAGAGGGGGCTGTGACACTCTGCACTCACCAAGGTCGTCTCCTCACATCGTACAGGTCAATCTTGTTAGGCGCTCTCCATGGAGTTGCTGAAAAAAAAGAACAACAGAATATGAACACATATAATGACAAGATTAGGTATATACTAATATAACATAACACAAAAGACCTTTTCATATTTCACGTAATCCCAGGTGAATCATCATTCTTAATAATTCCAAACATGCCAAATTCGATCAATTTTTTTCACTCCAGTGTTATAAAATGTAGATAAAATCAGAATACAATGACCTGAAAATGTTTGTTGACTTTGATATAGTAAAAAACATTCAACTTTTGAAAAAATTGCAGTTGGAAACTGGTGAGCCTCTATTGGAAATAAAAATACATTCATAAGGATGGTGGGCGTGACCAGCATGAGCAAGTAGACCAACAGTTTAAGAATAAAGATTCTCCAGATGGAATTGCAAGAATTACTATGGTATTTCCTTGTCTACAGTCCAAAAAGAGATTCACAGAGCATCCCAACTTGAGTGTATGTGAGGTTTGTATTAGTGTAATATTTTCTTTATTTTAAATATTTGATCATATTTGTGTAATATATTGTATGTCCCTCTGAATAAGAGTGTCTGCCAAATGTTGTAAATGTATTATTATTAAGATTATTTAATATTTCATGATTTGCATTTACAGTTCTGTCAATTGACCTTGCTCATGCATCTAGGGCCAGCTAAGTTGGGAATTAAATCCTTAATCTTCAGTTCAGCAGTAAATAAACACTAATCAACCAGTGTCACACTTTATAAACAGTTAAATCAGAAAATCTAAATTTGCATGATTGATGTAAAGTCAATAAAACTTTAACACATCTTTTTAGCCAAGGTTGTAAAACTCTGCTCTGGATTTTCAGTAGTATGGCTTTGTCTGTACATTGAAGCCAATCTAACCACCTAGGTAAGCCATTAAGTGTAAACCAGAAGGAAAGGGGCTCAATGACTAATTCAAGTAAAAAGCTTATTATACCATATAGAGTTTAAAATCTTTCCTGCGATTCATTAAAGAAAATGTTAATTCAAATAACATTATTTTTTTTATTATTCTATAGGCATCATTTATGCAAACTAAGCTGGTTTAAGAAAAGTAACAAGGATTTTAGAGAATTAAAGATTAAAGAGGAACATATTCAAACACTAATACCTTTAACAAACCTTTAACAAAACAGTATGTGAGAATTACTTCCTGTCTGAGGCAGGCTGCATATTCATCATCCCTGAATCTATAAGGAGAATTAAAAATATTGCTTGGCTTGTGTTCAGGGTTTCCCATAAAGGGGAAGAATTTAGGACGATTACAAAGGCCCATGCAACCTGTTTAATTAGTAGAAATAAACTGTTAGTGTGTTGTAGGAGGCCCTACCTCATATTCTTTTATTGGGTTAGCGGTATAGATTGTGAAATAGCTATGTCAGGATGTCATATATTTATTGGTTCAGACAAGACACTTGCACTTGAACATGACAACTATTCTTTTATTCTATTCTTTTTTATTTGTATTCAAAAGAGAAGCAAGTGAAGTAAATAACAAAGTAACAGGAGAAAACAGTGAAAATAAAAAGTATTAAATGTTTACCCATAGGCTTTTATGGTCTGGAGCTAGAAAAGTTTTTTTAATATAGCAAGCAGAATTGGAGAAACATAACATTAAATTTTGTGGAATATGAAAAATCTGTCCCTGTGTGGATCTCTAATTTGAACTCAAACCCTGCAAGTACTCACCAGGGTAGTATCTAGTAACACCAGTGGCACTTCCAAAGACCTGCCAGCGCAGTGAGGGGTCCTCTCTGCTGTTATCTATAAACACCCGCTCTAGTGCCTGTGTCCAGTTTAGCTCATTCAGAATTGTAGGAGCTGAGAAAAAAAAATCAAATGAACAAATGGTCAGTTACTTTATAGTTCCTTCATTCAAGGGAATGAAGAATCTAATTGGAAGTAAATATCCTTAAACAGTTTAGAAATATATGTTGTTGCAGGAGGCGCACAAAGTGGTTAGCACGGTTGCCTCACAACAATAAGGTCCCAGGTCCGATTCCTGGGCCGAAGATCTTTCTGTGCAGAGTTTGCATACAGTTACAGTTAGGCATTTGGCAGTTCTGGGATAGGCTCTAGCAGACCCCAGTGACCCCGAATTAGGAAAGAAGTGGGTAAAAGAAGATGAATGAAGTAATGAATGTTAATGCAGGATGTGATACAATAATACTAATGACAAATTTAAAATATCACAAAATAAAATAAATACCGGTAATAATAAATTGTCATATTCATATGGTTTAGAGTGCATATCAGTATTTTTAACATTAATACTGGAGAGAGAAACAAAAAGAAAGTGAGTAGAAATGTGTGCGCATTACAATGTGTAGATTATCATACAAATTGTATATGTATATATAACATATAGTTTTCTTTTCATTATTATCTTTGAATCTATAGAATAATAGCAGAATGCACCAACATAATAGTAACAATTACTGCATAAAATGTACATGGATTTCACACTATACATTGGGTCTCTGGATGCCCACTACTTTTTCAATGTTACAGTCAATTCATTGATGCCAAAATAGTTGGAAAAAGCTGCAGCTGACTTCACTGTACAAACCATTGCTAATGTAAAGATGGTTTCTATGCCCTTGGAAACCATCAGAAGCTTTTATGTTTGGTGCAGTCTACTATTTAGTCTAGTCTGAAACTGAAAGAAATAATGTGGTATTTTATAATACAAAAGACAGATTTAATTCAAACTGAGAGAGCAACAAATGTATTTTAATACAAAACTAAATTGTGAATAAATTTTTGGTGGTAAATGGTAGATATTTAATATCAAATAGAATTTTATTTTCAAATAGAATAACAAATGTCAAAAGTCAAAAACCTTTTTGACTTTCAAGGGGTTTCTTATAAATTTGTAATTTTCATTACTTGTTTCCGATGCAATACTTCAAAGGCCACATTTACACTGCCCATTTCCAATTTTGATGTTTTGACAACTTGCTTATAGCACATTTTGAAACTGACCCATATCTGACATCTGCATTTACACTACAGACGACCAAAAAGTCCAAGGTAGACGTACTGACCAGAAAAAGTTTAAAGGTTTAAATGTTAGCAAGGCAGTTCTTTCTTTTTAAAAAAAAGAGAACCCTTGTTACAACCTGGCAAAATGTAGCATTAATCAACAAAAATTAATAGCACATATTTAAAAAACATTTTTTTAACAAAAGTAATAAGTATCAAAGTGAACAATTGGAATACGAGTTATATGTACTCTTGAATTAACATCATGCACAACAATCGCTTAATCAATGACGTTCCAATGATAATTGGAAATCTGATCTGTCTGCTTACATGACTGCTGTTAATGCACATATCCTTTATTTTTCAACATACGAATGAGAACTTAAACCGAACTGAAAATATTGGAATCCATGGGAATTTTTTCCTGCTTACACTATTGTGGATTACATCAGGTCTATGCCTCATTAGTGGACAAAATTCAAAATTGTGTCACTTGATGTATGCAGTGTGAATGTGGCCAAAATGCATATTAACACAAGGATGGAAACATAGCAGTTGTGTGCTATAAGTTTATTTTTCCTACTTTATTTTTGTTCCATGTAAGTAACAATATAATTTCATGCATTTCATACATTACCTGTTGCCATTCCACAGGTTGAGGGAGTTAATAACATACTACATGTTAAAGTGCTGAAATTTGCTCCAAATGTTTGAAGATGTAAAGCTAAAATCTCACTTGCAAAAAGTCCATTGTTTTTTCCCCCCATTATTAGAAATATCTCTCTGACTGATTTACTTGGAGCTGGGCTGGTGATGGAGGTTAATAGAGGTGAAATGGCTTATTAGGAAATTTTTCAATTTAGATTTTACTATACTGCAATAACCAGCTGAATAAACTATAATTCAATGATTGCATTGCATAATTCCCAGGGTATCCAAGACCAGTGGTCTAATGTCAGATTTGACCTTGAGCAAGGTGGAACGAGGTTAGAACAGATGTGAAAGCAATGTTTAAGAAAGGTTATGCCTTATAATCCAGAGATCAGTCAATTAAAACCTGGCAATGAAACAAGAAACCATATAGCAAAATGGCTGTATTGTTCAGGAGATAGGTGTGACATACCATTCCCTTATTTATCAATCACAGCAATATGATCAAAGCATGATTATAAGTAAATGTTTGTAGCTGTTTGTTGGATGAAACGGCTTTGAAAATGCTAACTGTCCTCTGGTAGCACTTAAAAGTAGGGATGTCACAATCAGGGCTTTTTGCCGTTGAGTCAGAGTCTGAGTCATTTGATTTGAAGTATCTACCGATATACCGTACGATTCCGATCGAGTCTAAAACCACGTGATCGGACATCCCTACTTAAAATTACTTCCAACTGTCCAAAGACATGATTTTTGGTCCCACATCTTCTACAGTATAGATATATAAATGCATATACACATATATATATATATACATTTACATTAGCTCGCTTAACTAATATACCCAGAATGCACCAAATTGCACAAGGAAAATAAAAAAATAAAGAATCCAAGACAAGAAATGCAACCAAACAGCAGGAAAACTAGTTCGCCTATCATCTTTTTTATAATTTCCTTGTTTGGTTTGCCGTTAAAGCATTCTATCTGTTCAAATTTTCAAGTCTGCCTGTTTTGTTTCTACTCTGTCCCTGATGTCTCTCATACTCTTATCTATTCTGAGCCTACATGTCTCGCTGTGTTAAGCAGCTTCATTGCATGGCCAACATTTTATTGTAGAAGTGTGTAGAGCTGATTAGTGACCTACATCACACACACCTACATAGCTATCTTTCTAACTATGTCTGTCTCTTTCAGTATATGTTTGTGCTGTATTGTCCACATCGAACACAGACAATCTAGGCATACCCAAAAAACGAATTTCTTTACATGGCATTCACCAAATTTCTAGCAAAGGCTGCAGTCAATACTCACACAGAACAAAACAAAAAGCTTAATCAAGTTGTTTGGGGGAAAACCTAGAGAAGACAGATTAATAAAAAAGGTTTCTCAGATCTGCTTTCATTTAATTTTTGAGGCAGTCAAAAAATAATAACACCAGACTCCTAGGAAACTATTCCTCACTGCACTTTCTGACATAACTTTGTCTAGTTTAGAATTAGTACTGCATGACTACAATAATAATAATATAAATGAATATAAATGCTTTAACAATGTCAGACACTACAGCATACAATATAAGGGTGTAGCAAGTTTCTGATGCTCTAATCAGGTGGGATTCAAATATCTGAATGAGGATTTCACTATATAAGACCAGAATGCCCTAAGAAATGGGCAAACTACAATTACAATTCCAATAAAAACATATAAACATCTGTACATATGTATGAATATATTTAAAGTAAGCTAAGTTAAAAAAAATGTTTCCTTGTTATTATGGAGTGTAGGGTGGCGGATAAGCGGAAAATGAATGCATCTTTCATTGTTCCAGTTCTCAGCGGCGCCACTTAGAGTAGGACGTTTCCAAGGGTGAATAATTCTAAAGTCTTAAGCACTTTGTAGACCTTACTACTGTTTCCACTTGGAATGCCTGTCTTTTTCTGTCTGACTTTCTACCCCGCCTCTGACTGTATGGCTCTGTCTGTCTGTCTGTCTGTCTGTCTGTCTGTCTGTCTCTCTCTCTCTCTCTTTCTCTCTCAGAGTTGGTCTGTGGTCCCTTTCTTTATTTCTCTGTGTCTTTGAGTCAAGGATAACACCACATAGAGTGCTTGTGTTGAACACGTGAGTATGAAACGATAGTTCTGCTGTCAGTGAACAAATACACACACACACACACACACACAAAACACACACACGGTCCAGCAGGTCTACTCAGAAATATGAGTGGTGCATAGATAAGAGAAGAGGAGACAAACCACTCTGATTTATTCTTTCAAGACACGTCATGACTTTCACCAGACAGATGATAAAAAGAAATGAACCCGCCCTGAAGAACAAGCCCTCTGGCACATCCTTCAGAGAAAGAGAGAGCGAGACAGAGAGAGAGGGGAAGACCTGTGATAGCTTTAAACCTAATTCATCAGACACACTCTCTTTGATGCATTTAAGAGTACCGCTTGTGCTAAACGATCAGGCCATTATAGAACAGGGCTTGTCGCGAAGAGGAACAGTTTATATGGGCGATTTATGGGGCAGAAAGCTCTTGCAGTGTTTCTGCTCTCCTCCTATAACTCAGTGAAGGAGAGCATTGCTACTCTATAGGAGTCTGACGAGGAGCAACATTGGAAACAACGGATGATGAGTGAAGATCATACGCATTTGCTTATGTATGTCTGCATCATTTATTGGAGTTTTAGGTTAAATATTGTAACACCTAGCCCAAATATGCAATATATTTTACCCTATATTATATAGTCTGACATATAGACACCTTTTGGCAAACACAAAAAATTAAGACATCATGTGACTTACAGACAGCTACAGCACAAATGTATTCAGCACATGAAGTCTGTTTTGCTCAGATGACAGCAACTGGCTCTAAAAATCATTAAAAAAAGTATTCAAAAAAAGAAGGACTATTATAACTGCAATAAAGGTACATATTCATTTTCATCTCTCCATAGATGTCCAATTAAGTCTGGTTTCTTGCCAAATTAAGCAGGGTGATGGTGGAGTGCTATTGAGATGTTTTTCTGGAGCTTCTTCTCTGTCCATGTTGGAGCTCTGTCACAGAGAGTATCAGGTTCTTAGTCACCTCAATGTCCTTCACCTCAGTTTTTGCTTTAGGAAGGTGATATCAGACTTTATTCGTTTATGGATGATGGAGAATCCTGTGCTTATTGGGACTTTCAATATTGAAAGAATGTACACTACACTTGTGATCAGCTGAATTTACTACAGATGCTGACAAAAAAAAAGATGTCCAAAAACATGTATGTTGTGCCTATAGAAATGAGTGAGTGTGTGGCCCTGTGAAGGACTGACCATCTGTGCAGGATGTACCTCCCCCGCCTTTTGCCATTTTACAAAGCTGGAATAGGCTCCAGCCTCTCACGCTTCTCGTTCTGGCTTTTTCAATTTTTGTTTTTATGGACTACTATAGAGTTAACTAAAGTATTTTCCCCTCACTTTGACTGTCTGTGGTTTAAATAAACCTTTTACACACACCCCTGGGTTTTTTCTGCCGCTTCATCTGTACCCGCATTACAGTAAGGATTTGCAGTCTGTTTCCATATTTGCAGCACGTTTACATACTTGTCTTGTAAGGATTTGCATCTCAATTGTTGTAAAACTTTTAAGAAATGGTTTCTTATTTTGTTGGTGTTTATCATTTTTTCATTTTTTCAAAATTGCAGTGCATCTGAATTGAAGTGCACTGCATGTGTAGCCTCTGTGGTCCTGTGTACATGTGATTTAAATTAAAATACATCATTATTTCCTGTTATAGTCTCTTCCATGTTAAGCCCTGCAATTTGCAGATCTACTGTTTATTCCCATTAGATTTTGTTAATTTTTGTTTATTTTCATAGAAAAGTTCCAGCCTTGACAATTCCCCAGTCGTGGAAGATCTGGTCAGGACTCCCTAGAGTAATGATCAGTAAGGTGGTTCAAGCTATTTAAAGAGATGCTATATTGTGATGTAATAATAAAAAAATCCACCCTGATGTAATACTTCTGTGGAAATAACACACTGTTAAGTTCTTTTTTAACTACATGCTAACACACATAACCGATACTCCCATTATCCAGGCACAAGCATCATACACTGGAGCAGATGATGCAAACCAGTGACTGCAATCTATCAGGACCTACTGTTCAGTTCAGATGATTGAGTATTTGGTATTATCTTGACACACAGCAGACTCTTCGAAGAGAGTTGGTCCTACTCTTTTATGATGCGCTCTGCTCATTAAGCGACTACAGGAGATGGAGAATTACAGCCAAGACTGTAAATTCCATATAAATATACCAATGAACCAATAAACAAGCCACAAGCAAAATGTGTAGAGGGTAATGCTAAATATAAAGCTTTAAGTGTATGTCAGGACTGGGAACATGTAGGGCATAAGAGTTTTAGCAATGTGTAATTTTATAAAAAATATATAGACATAATTCATTCATTCATCGTCTTACCTGCTTATTCCCAAATCTTAGGTCACAGGGGTCTGCTGTGCCTATCACAGCACAAATAGGGCGAGAGGCAGGGGTACACCCTGGATGGGTCGCCAGTCCATCTCAGGGCAACACAGACAAACAACCATTCAC
>JAOTRA010053234.1:0-18423 GCA_026260255.1 Pseudolaguvia tuberculata | reverse complement strand
CACCAGTAGACAGTCTGCGTGGAGCAGATTTTGTTCCCCTCCATGTTACCTCATATGACCGATCTTCCAAGTAGGACACAAACCATTGCCATGCTGTTCCACAAATCCCAAGACTCTTGAGGGTGGACAGGAGTCTTGTGGTTGACAGTGTGCCCCGGAGGCCCCGAACAGGGCTCACACAGCCAACCTGGAGAAATATATGGCTTAAAAAGACACACATGGAATGTAGATTCTTAACCGTCCGTGGTTTAGGCCAATCCCGCACAGCCTGAACCCGAACCGGCTCCATCGCGACCCCTTTTGTGTTGATAATATAGCCCAGAAACTTCACTTCAGCTGTGTGGAATTCGCACTTTTCGGCTTTCATGTACAGTTTATTGGCCCACAGTCTTTGTAGGACCGTCCTGACGTGGCCCCTATGCTGCTCTTCGTCCAGCTTAGTGAAGATACGAGCTTCTCGCAATTGTTCCAGAGCTGCAGACACCAGAGGAAGGGGATAGTGGTTCTTTACCGTGATACTATTTAACCCCAAATAGCCGATACATGGGCCTAAGCTCCCATACTTTTTTTTGATGAAGAAGAATCCTACGGCGGCTGGCGAAGATGAAGACCGGATATGACCCAAAGATAGGGCTTTTTTGATGTACTGGTCTTTGGCCCCCGTTTCGGGTCTATATAGGGGATAGATGCGGCTCTTTGGGGGGACTGTGTTATCTAAAGGTTGTATACTACAGTCTACCTCATGATGAGGCAGCAGTTCAGCTGCCTTCTCTTTGCTAAATACTTCAGCCAGATCGCGATAGCAGGACGGTACATATTCTGGACACACAGCCATATTTAGGCAGGGAGCATAACCTTTATTTGTGAAATTGTGTATACAAGACTCACCACACCTCTGAGACCATTGAACAGTTTTCCTTTTACTCCATGAAATGACAGGGTCATGTAATGCCAGCCAGGGATAGCCCAATATGAGAGGAGTCTTAGAAGCTTTTGTCACATAAAATACAATTTTTTCCTTGTGGGCGGAGCCAAGCTCTAGCAATAGTAACACCGTCTTTTCCATGATGGCTTCCCCGATTGAATGTCCGTCAATGGCGGTAATGTGGTGGGTTGGAACACAAAGCACAGTGGGCACACGTAAGTCTTTTGCCAGCTTTTCATCAATTTAGTTCAATGCCGAACCTGAGTCCACAAGAGCAGAAAAGACACGCGAAACATTATTAAAGTGTAATCATGCTCTGATAGCTAATCTTGCTTCCGCATTGATGGTATAAGCTTGAGTACTTACTTTGTGTTGAAGTTTCCACGTCAGTGCGGGACACTGGGGGCAGCGGTGTCCAGGCTCTCCACAGTACAAACATAAGCTGAGTCGCCGGCGGTGAAGCTTTTTCTCCGCGCTTAGCTTGTGTGCTCCGATTTGCATAGGCTTCTAGTCCAGAAGTGGCTGAGCGATATTGAGTTTGCTCGAGGAGGGAGGCGGAAGTGAACTAGTGGGATGGTTTCGCATCAGATTGTCTACGCGGATGGCCCGTTGTATGAATTTGGAGTAAGAATCGGCTTCTCCCTGGCACACCAGCTCCGCCTGAAGCTCCGCTCTTAGACCCTCCTTAAACAGTACTTTTAGGGCGATGTTATTCATGCCGCTATGAGCTTCCTGCGTACGGAAAGAGATAGCGTAGTCGGCGGCCGACTGAGTTCTTTGACGCATGCGCAGTAGACGTTCGAATACCTCCCGCAGCTGATTGATGAAATATTCACTGGAACTCCGGATTCTCCCATCAGTTTCCCACACCGCGGTATCCCAGTCCAGTGCGTGCTCTGAGAGTAAAAATATGAGAAAGGCGCATTTCTTACCCTCAGGTGGGGAATCTAAGAGATTGTTAAAAAAACGGCATTGATGGATGAAGCCACGGCATCAGTCAGGGTCTCCATTGTACTTGGCGGGCAAGAAGGCGGGCGTAGCAACCATGGGTGCGGCCTGAGGCGATACGGCAGGTACCACGGCGAACATAGAGAGGGCGTTCACCTGCCTCTGTAAGACCCGGATGGCCTGTGCTTGCGAGTTCTAAGGCCCTGATCTCTGCTGGATCCGTAGAAAGTGAAGTATTCTGTGATTGCATGTGTTGAGAGTAATCAGCCGGATCCATAATGCAATAGATAGGCGCGTATTTTATTCAAGGTAAGAGGGGAGAGGAGCAGGGTAATCAAAATCAAAATCGAAATCCTAAAGCAAGAGTCAAAGTCTGAAATCCAAGGTTCATTAATCCAAATATCTGTCCAATACTATAAAGCAACACTACGCTTGGTAAAGGCCTAGGGCAACAATACTTCGCATCTGTCTCCAGGAAACCTACTGCTTAAGCAGGGAGCCCAATTAGCTCAACCACGAAGTACTTTATCAGTATTCGGGCAAGGGCGCCCTATCCAGGCGGTCCTCCGAAGTCGCAGTTCTTACATTAGAACTGTGATTATGTCCGTTGTTGGTGTAAGTAGCAGTGTGTGGTTAGACAAGGAATGGGCAGTTTTATACCATCGCGCTGTTAATATTTCTTTAGTTCTTTGGCAAGCCTACAGTCTGAATCACTGTAGACCACCATTACAGAGTATATCAACATATTTTTGTGTGTGTGTGTGTGTGTGTGTGTGTGTGTGTGTGTGTGTGTGTGTGTGTGTGTGTGTGTGTGTGTTGACTTGCAGCATATAAGCTGCTGACTGGTCTTTTTTTTCTGTGCACCAGCTGCATGTTCCTCTCTTCACTCATGAGTTGCCGGTGTCTGTGCCTCTGTGTCTGGCAGCAGAATCCTCCCACCAGTAACTAATGTGTGTGAACGATTCCTTCAGCACATAGTTAATTCCCACAGCTTCTAGAAAAAGCCTCCTAAAACGAAACTCAGAATTAATGCTCCTAACCATTTCAGAAAAAATTCAGACAAAATTTAAACAAAAAAAGGAGAAAAAACCCCTGAAATAAACAACAAATCAGAGATTTAAAGCCCCACATATGGAAGATAAACAATTCAGACAACATACCAATAAATTGAACATCATTTAACAAAGTACCTTATCCAGAGTGATGTAGAAAAGCTATGAGTCAATTAATATACAGTAGATGACCGTCTTCCAGTTGCTCTTATGAATTGTTAGGTACCTATATTTAAATACTTATAAATATTTTATTTATTCACATACTGTGAATAATCAAATGTCATCATTTGTATTACATTACAAACACACATTTCATAGTAAGGTGCATTTGCTTATAGTACTCCGGTTTTCTCCCACAGTTCAAAAACATACAGATTCGATTGGTGATTCTAAATTGTCCATAGGAGTGAATGTGTATGTGGTTGTTTGTCTGGGTACCCCTGTCTCTCGCCCTATGTGAGCTGGGATAGGTACCATCAGAGCTCCGTGACCCCGAATTATGGAATAAGTGGAAAAGAAGATGAATGAATGAAACGAGAATCAGGCAGTGTGGTGTCGTAGTGGTTAGCACGGTCAGTTCATAGCAAAAAGGTCTTGGGTACAATTTCTGACAAGGGGACAGTCTGGGCGGAGTTTGCATGTTCTTCCCATGCTTGTATGGCTTTTCTCAGAGTACTCCGGTTTCCTCCTACAGTCCAAAAACATGTACATTAGGTTGCTTGCGGGTTCTAAATTGCCCATATGTGTGAGTGCGATTGTGAGTGATTCTTCGTTTATGTGTTGTCCTGCGATGGACTGGCAACCTGTCCTGGGTGTACTCACCCTATGTGTGCTGGAATAGACCTCAGTGACCTTGAAAAGCTAATAAGTGGTCCCAACATTTTATTTTCATAAATCTAATTAAATATACTGTATACACGTTTGAAATGAGTATACACAATTAACCTGTTTAGAAGAAATTGTAAAGATATAAACATTTTGTTTAAAAATTACAGCACATCTACAGAAAATGCAGAATTTTAAGTGAAGTTGATTTTAAATTTCATTGCATCAACAAATCTTAAAAAAGCTGGGACAAGGTCATGTTCACCACTGTGTGGAATCCCCTATTCTTTTTATAACATTCTGCAAACATCTGGGGACTGAAGAGACAAATTGATCAAGTTCATGAATAGGAATGTTATCCCATTCTTTTCTAATACAGGCTTCTAGTTGTTCAACTGTTTAAGGTCTTCTTTGTCTCATCTTCCTCTTTATGATGAAACGACGTGTTCTTTTTATTAAAGAGATTTGTCTGTATGGGAGCATATGTTGTTGTACAAGTTGGATTGATTTCAGCATTGATAGTGCCTTTCCAGATGTGTAAGCTGCCCATACCACACACAACTTGGGTTGTCCTTGTCCTCTTTAGTACGGATGACATAGTGTCCCAGTTTCCAAAAAAGAACTTCAAATTTTGATTCATCAGACCACAGAACAGTTTTCCACTTTGCCACTGTCCATTTAAAGTGCGCATTGGACCCGAGAAACAGAACATTGGCAGAACATTTCAAAATGTCTCACTTTCAACATTTGATATGTTATCTATATTAAATAATATTGAAATTTGAAACTTCCACTTCATTGCATTCTGTTTTTATTCCCAATTTGTAAAGTGTCCCAACTTTTTTGGAATCGGGTTTGTATTATCTTTTAGTAATCTCATGTGTAGTCATGACCCTAAGGTTAAGAAACTGTGACACAAAAAATAAAAATAAAAAATGACTTATTTTCCACAGTGGGGCATAAAAATAAACACATGCCTACTCTGTGAATGATGACAGTCTTCTGTACGCTCCCCTGCTCGTCCTTCTGCAGGCAATACATACAACATGATGCCTATAAGTAATGGCATCTCACAGTTTATCTGCTTTCTAGCGGGTTAAAAATGTGCTACCCTTTAACAACAAAGATTTTAATATAGTTCTTATCTACAACTTTGAAGGTGATGGGTGGTGGAAGAGAAATCGGATGATCGTTTATACTTCGTAAAACTGTTCTGCTTTCTTTCTTGTGCAAACTAAATGGCCTGCAACATAAAGTAACTAAAATATTTTTACACAAATTACATTTTGGAGAACAAATATTACCCTGAATTCTTTTTATCCAATTTGCTTTTGATCATTTATGTTAAAAAGAAAAAAATGGTGGTATCAATATCAAATAAGTTCAGATTCCATGCAAAAGATGATCTATTCACCAAGGCCCCTAAATCTCAAATAATTTGTTGCAAAAAAGAGCATTTAACATTTTAGTAACATAATCAAATGTTGAATAACATTTTCTTTTATTTCTGATGTGTGCAAAAGTTGATGATTTAATGTAACTATTCAGAAGAAGGAATCTGAAACTATCCATATAAAATGTCCATATAAAAACTATTGATACCATTAATTATTTACTTAATTGATTGATTCATTGATTGTTTGATTCATTCATTCATTCATTCATTCATTCATTCATTTTCTAACCCGCTTGTTCCCTAATTTGGGCTTTTTTTGACTGTGTGAGAAAATCGGAGTACCTGGAGAAAAGCCATGCAAGCACAGGAATTACATGCAAACCCCTTGGAATCAAACCCTTGACATTCTTGCTGCACTAACTTCTTCACCATCAAACTGTCACACATATAGTTGTTTATTTATTCTATGCCAGATAAAGTCTTATTCTAACACTAATAATGTTTCTAAACACTTATCATGTTGGAACATGTTGGCTTCAGTTTCAGTGAAGAATTAATGAAATAATACATTGTGGAAGTGGGTAAGGCGGTTGGCTGATACCTGTAGGACCGGCTTCGATTTCTAGCACCACCAAGTTACTCCTGTTGGGCACTTGAGCCAGGCCTTTCATACTCTCCCCCCGCCCGTCATATTGCTCAGTTGTTTGAAAAAGTTAAATGTCATTCACTCAGGATGAGGGTGACTGCCAAATGCTGTAACTGTAAACATGTGTAAATCTCCTACATTGTAGCAGTAGTTCGGGGGACAAAGTTAGTGTAAGTCCAACCAACAACATCTTTTTCACAGCATGATTATGCAGAACACCAAAACTGATTTAAAATGATTTACATATGACAGAGTGTCTACAGCTGAACTGGATTATTGAAACTAAAATTATTTGCTTATGTAACAGTTACAAAATGTAAACATATTTGCATATATTTAGCAACTACACAGAACATTCACAGCTGTGGCTAACACTAATCTATACATAATGAGCTAAACGTTTTTTCCAACAGGCAGGTGCTTTCCAGGAAAACCCTTACCAAACTCAGACTATTTCTCATTATATCATTTAGACCAAACTGTTCCAAGTCTTAAGATTTAGAGCCACATTGCATGAGTATGCATGTTCTTAACTTAATCCATATCTTTCTCTTTCCCTCTGTCTTTCTCTGTCACAGGATGGGTTAAATATGCCCCCGAGGTACCAGTGACTAGTTTTCTGATGTCTTCCATAAATTCGAGAAGCTTTAATCTGGCTTTACTGGGGCAGTGGAGGCTCAAAAGGTGCCGAGTTTTGGATCGGAAGACCAGGATGACATAGGTTCAAGCCCCACCACTGCCAAGGAACACCTGGGCTCAAGTCCGCCGCTGTTGGGTCCTTGAGCAAGACCTTTAACCCTTCCTGCTTCCTTCCTGCTTTCACTATATGTTGTACTGTATAATCATGTATGTAATAAAATAAAGTGGCTAATCCAGTTACTCCGGTTTCCTCCCACAGTCCAAAAACATACGTTTTGTGGATTCTAAATTTAAGCATGAGTGTGATGGACCTGTCCAAATTGTCCTGCCCTTCACCTTCACAGAGCTGGGATAGGCTATAGCAGACCCCTGTGACCCTAAATTAGAAAATAAGGGGTTATAAAAAAATGTATGATGTGTTTAATATATTTTGTTACTGAATTAAATCTAAACCTAAATAAAAACCTAATATAAACAAGTGGGACATAAACAATGGATAAATTTTTTTAAAATCTTATTTAAACCTATTTACCTTAGTTACCTTAGGATTATGGGAAGTGGTAGCCTAGTGGTTAAAGTGTTGGCCTAATATCAGGAAGACCGGGATTTGATTCCCACCTCCACCAAGCAACCACTGTGGGTCCTTGAGCAAGGCCCTTAACCCACAATTGCACAGTTGCAAAAAAAGCGACTAAATGTAAGTCGCTCAGGATAAGAACGTCTGCCAAATGTCAAACTGTAACTGTAAATTTTTTCGATAAGAAATTTGATTTCATATTCAGAATTTGTGCTGCAACCCACAAGTTACAGATGACAAATGAACCAACCCAGGTTTCAGCTTTTACTGGAGAAGAAGTTTAAAATTCGGATGAAACTGCCAATCCAGTGATGTTTGTACACACATCGGCATATTGGAAATAATAGGCATAATTTCTGTATGATTAATATATATTGTTACTCTTGAAGCAAGTCTGAGTCAGTTTACACCTACCTATTAATTATATATATAATAATTACACATTCACAAACAAATATATACTATCATATCATACAATGTACTTTCATTCATTCATTCATTCATCTTCTTACCCGCTTATTCCCCAATGGGTGTCCGTTGGCAGGGGTACACCCTGGATGGGGTGCCAGTCTATCTCAGGGCCACACATAAACAAACAACCATTTACACACACATTCACTCCTATGGACAATTTAGAATCACCAATCGACCTAATCTGCATGTCTTTGGACTGTGAGAGGAAACAAACCTTCTTGTTGTGAGGCGACCGTGCTATCCACTATGCCACCGTGCCACCCTAATTTTATTTCTTTACAGTAAATATTGGTAATACTATGCCAGCCCCAGAATGCATAGCATCTAAAATGCAAACCACTCAAGAATGAACTAACACACATTGAAAGTAGAGCTTGGTCTGTAGTTGTAAGTACGTAAATGTCATTCGTGTCAATTGTGAATATAGGAAAATTAACCTTTACATACATGTGTGGTTGTTGGTTTTTTTTCCGTTCCACTCTGTGATTACAAATGTTTCCAGATGTAGATGTGTTTTCATGAGCCATTATTGAAAGTCGTATTTCTGAAGATCAAACTGTGCCTGTCAATTGAAATGCATCCTCAGATCTATGAATTACAGCACAATCGTATTAGGCTAATTTAACGGAATCCCAAAGAAAACAAATTGAGACATATCAGCATATCACTTTTCATTCTTAAATAGTACATTTGATTTTATTTGAGTAAGTAGCTGCACAGGATATTGGGCCTATTGATTTAAAATCTGTAAGGGCTTCTTAAATTTCCCAAGCGCCAATGGGTCTGTTTGACCTCTATTGCTTTGTTCTCCAGCGGCACCCAGATTATCATTTCATTTCCACCATGCCAATCAATCCTAGTAAACAAAGCGGTTTTCGAGGTAAACCTACTGCAGATTGGAGTGTGTGCCTTGGGAGAGTCATTAAATTGTCATTCAACCGATAGAACGGTGAACATTTACCTAAAAAACAGTATGCTAAGATGTCTACTGTTGTCAGAAGTGATATTTGTCATGAACAATGGAACCAAGGGAAGATATAAACATTCTAGAGGTTTTATAGAAAAAAACTTTGAATGGTAGCCTCTGAAGATCACATCATTGACTGTCAAAGTTTGTTGGAGGCTATGAAATAATGAAAAAATATTTTCAAACCTTTCTTTATTAAGATTGTTATTCATATTAACATTACACAAGAGATGATTTAGTAAAATAAATCAACACACAAAATTGTATGAGCTTTAAAAATCCAATCTATATCATAGTGGAAAGGGCACTATGTAATTACCTGATAAACCCCTAGGCAGCCAGGGTTTGGTTGGAAATTCTAAACCATTGCCTGGCAAACTTTCCACTGTGTCTGAAATGGAGCTGTTTGGAGCTGTAATCAAAACGTTCCAGCATAGTAGTTTATGGTATGTCCAAGAAAATAAAAACATGATACATTATGTTTTCTTACAATTTTGGCTTTTAATCAATCAATAAATATCTTTATAAGAGCCAAAATAATGGAACATACAGTCTACCATTATCACTGGCTATACAGAAGGACAAATAAATGTTACCATATAAAGAAGCACAATATTTTGTGAAAATAATATAATCCCAGAACATCCATTTTCTTTCCCACTTATTCCTGAATCCAGGGTCACAGGGATCTGCTGTGCCTATCCCAGCACATATAGGGTGAGAGGCAGGGGTACACCCTGGACGGGTCGCCAGTCCATCTCAGGGCAACACATTGACAAACAACCATTCACTCCTATGGACAATTTAGAATCACCAATCCACCTAAACTGCATGTTTTTGGACTGTGGGAGGAAACCAGAGTGCCCGGAGGAAACCCACGCAGGCGCAGGGAGAACATGCAAACTCCGCACAGAACGATCCCGGTGCGGGATTTGAACCTGGGACCTTCTTGTTGTGAGGCGACCGTGCTAACCACTACGCCACCGCGCCGCCGATCCCAGAACATTCCCAGGCCAAAACACAAGAAAAAGTCTTTCTTGTTTTTTAATTCGTCTGGTTTTTACATTGTTATCAACTTCAATTGTTTTCTTGTACTTTCAAGCATTAAACTTAAAGCCCTCTGGGAAATCCGAATAAATTCATAAATCCTATTGACTTAATTAAATCGATTCCCTGTTTGATCCTGTCAGTGTAAACAATCGAAAAGCTGGAAAGTCCGAGAGATTAAAGGTATCCTGTGCGGTACAAGATTCATTACAAAACGATACTTTGATGACTCTATAAAGGAAACAGGAAGCAAATGCAGCATAACACACAGATAAAAGGGATGTGAATGAATAAAGGAGAACATATTGAACAAATGCCAATAAGCACATATCTGGCTTATACAATCAGAAGGTGGTTCATATGAATTGATTGTAATACTTGGTCTGGTCTGATCTGTGGGAACCATAATCAGTTTTTAATATAAAAGAAAAATGAAACATTTTTAAATGACTGCATACTGTACATCCACCCACCTACATACAGGGTGTTTATGTCCAATAGACCCGGGGTTAGTAACAGTGAGGAAAGTGTAGGTCTTGTGTACCTTTACTCTGTCTTCCTCTTTTCTGGTGCTTCTGAAAGTGTTTCCTGTCCGTCCTGCTCCCACACAAAGTGGTCAGTTGTACAAAAGAGATTACTAATCGAATTCGGGGAAGTGACGTGAAGTTTCACTCTATGCTGTCCGAATGTCTCATGTGCCATACGTTTGTACTCAGTTTGTACTCGTTTTTGCTATTCATTTTTAGAGGTCTGCCAAATGCCATAAATGTAATTGTGGTATGCATATTAGACCTAATTCTTTCGTCTAATATTCCAAACAGCCTGCTAATTTTCAGACTACAGAATGATCAGCTTTTAGGACAAGCCTGTGGATCAAAGGACAGAACTAATTAGACTGTCATGTCATTGAAGCAAAGTATGTCATCAAAGCAGATGCTGAAATCACTTTATAAGTGATAACAGAGAGTTGATGGAGTCAAAACTTTTTCAAAAAAATTTCAGAAAGATTAACTCATGAATTTTGCAACATCACAACTGCAATCCTTCCTTGTCTTGCTGTTTGAAATCTATTGCTGCTTCAATTATGCCAAATCAACAACATTTTGCCTTCTGGAAAAACAGAGGATTTAATTAGTTTGGTCTGCTGCACCTATCCCAGCTCAAATAAGGTGAAAAACGGGGGTACACCCTGGATCACATAGACATGGACTATGGACAATTTAGAATCACCAGTCGACCTAATCTGCATGTTTTTGGACTGTGTAGGGAAACCGGAGTACCCGTGCAGGCGCAGGGAGAACATGCATCTCCGCACAGAAAGATCCCGGTCTGGGATTTGAACCGGGACTTTCTTGTTGTGAGGTGACCATGCTATCTCCAACGCCACCGCGCTGCCCCCCCCCCACCTTATTGAAACATATGGGGCAAAAAAAAGAATTGTCTTGAAAATGCCGTTAGTTAGAAAATGCAGTAGTACTTCCCCCAGCACCCCAGTTCCATAATATTTCATGTTTACTCAGTTACCCTCAGTAGACCAGCACTGTAATAAATACCACAGTCAAATAAATTGAGAATGCAGCATGGCACTTTGAGCTTTGTTTGCTTTATCTATTTAATAAGCAGTATGAAGCAGAAGGACCACACACTGCCTCATTTACTCAATAAGCACAATACAGCTGAATTTGGAAACTTGATGCATGATGTGTATTGTGATTTTAATGTGCAATCTTAATTCTCTAAGGTGACAGAACAAACCGGGTAATAAATAAAGCTGATATAACTTCTTCTTACAGTTACAGTTTGGAAATCGGCAGACACTCTTATCTCTTTTTACAACTGAGCAACTAGGCCCACAGGGGTTGCTTGGCGGAGGTGGGATTCGAACTCTGATCTTTCTGGTATTAGTCCAAGGTCCATGGTTAGGCTACTACTTCCCATAACTAGGCTACCATCTTAGATAACATCATGCACAAAAGCTAAGATAAACTTGCCAGATGACAAATATGCAGTGGCTCGGTAAGCTGTAAAGCTCTTCCATGTGGGTTTTAGAGTTTGTAGTCAGAGGGAAAGAACATATGCAATCAGATTTTTTGACTGAAAGAAATCTGTATCTTTAACCCAGGGGACAGTGGTGGCTCAATTGTTTAGGTGCTGAGTTGTTGATCGGTAGACTAGAAAGATGGGTGTTCTAGCCCCACCACCGCCATGTAAGACCTGGGCTCAAGTGTGCCCCTGTTGGGTCCTTGATTAAGACCCTTAACCCTTCCTGCTCCAGGGGCGCTGTACAACAGCTGACCCACATAGCCTGTCGTGTATGTGACAAAAATTTAATCCCTTTTCTTCAAAATTGGTTAAGATGTTGGACTGCTAATTGAAAGATCTGAGTTTAATTCCCAGCACTACCAATGTCATTACCGCTGGGCCTCTGAGCAAGACCCTTAACCTACAATTGCTCCGTTATATAAGGTAAATGTAAATTGCTCTGGATAAGAGCATCTTTCAAATGCCGTAAATGTACACTGCTGCAACCTGATGCATGTGTTTTGTTTTGTTTTTTTATCTTTTCTTGCTAATAATGACAGCTTTCATTTAAATTAATTTTTTCCTCCCATTTATGAAATAAAACCTTTTACTTTTCTATCTTACTACTCTGTTTACTTTTGATCATTATATTTGCGACAGATGCCCTTATCCAGAGTGACTTATATTTGCTTCACCTTTTTCCAGCTGAGCAGGAATTTGCATGTTTTCCCTGTGCTTGTGTGTGTTTTTTCAAGGTACTCCGGTTTCCTCCCACAGCTCAAAAACATGTACATTAGGTTGATTTGTGATTCAAAATCAGAGGTCGGGAACCTATGGCTCGCTTGCCAGGTGTGGCTCTTTTGATGATTGCATCTGGCTCGCAGATTTCGACTTTTCTGATAAAACATAAAATATTATCATTTGTTTTAATCCATTCATCGATTCTCCACTGCTCGTGTCCTGTTCAGGGCTGCAGTTGGCTGCAGGAGCAATTGTCCATTATTTTAATTGGATGATGATAGTCTACGTTGGCCGTTGCTGGGTAAACAGGTAAACGCCACCTTCTGAATCAGTCTGAAAATATATTATATGGCTCTCACTGAAATACATTTCTAAATAATTTGCTTTCATGGCTCTCTGAGTCAAAAAGGTTCACGACCGTTGTTCTGAAGGAAAGGAAAGGGATTCAATTTTTACAACTTGTAGTGAAATGTTTTTCTTCGCATATCCAATCTTTAGTAAGTTGGGGGTTAGAGTACAGGGTCAGCTATTGTACGGCACCCCTAGAGCAGGAAAAGTTAAGGATCTTGACCCAACAGTGGCGGACTTGAGCCCAGGTCTTCCTTGCCGGTGGTGTGGCTTGAACCCAAGTCTTCCTGGTCTACCAATCAACAATTCAGCACCTTAACCAATGAGCCACCACTATTACTTCATAAATTCAAAAATTCAAAAATTGTAAATTGTCCATAGGAGTGAGTGTGTGTGTAGTTGTTTGTCTATGTGTGGCCCTGAACTGGACTGGCAACCTGAAAAACCAATGCTTTTAGCCATTTCAGCACTGGAAGGTTTCTGCAGACCCCAAATGATCTCAAATAGGGAATAAGTGGGTTAAAAGATGAATGAATGTATGAATAAAAACTAAATGCTTAAAGGCTAGCGGTGGGAATCAAACTCACAATGCATCCAAAGACATTATTTCCAATTGTGGTATAAAATATGCAAATACACGCATGTCTAAATAGTCATTTGCATAAAAATGTGGGGGAAAATCCCTTGCAGGTCTGCAGTATGTAAAACTAATACCAGAAAGACCAGAGTTTGATTCCCACCTCCACCAAGCAACCACTGTGGGCCCTTGAGCAAGACCCTTAACCCACAATTGCTCAGTTTTAAAAAAGAGACCAAATGTAAGTCGCTCTGGATAAGAGTGTCTGCCAAATGCCAAACTGTAACTTTAACTGTAAAACGAGACACTTTCTAACTGTACAAAATATTAAATATCTCAGTATGAGAATGTATAGTGTGTGTTGATCACCATTAAGACTAGATACAGATAAAGGAACCTTTGGAACTGTCATAAACACAATTAGGGTGATGGATAAAATGAAAAACTGCTACAACTGGGAGCTTTGTAGACACACATGAACCCAAGTGACTGATTGAAGCAAGGTTGCCATCTAATGTTAAGAGTGTGCAACAACATCCTTACTTCTAAGGTTGATGTGAGGTTGCCATAATAAATAAAGTGGGGAGTTTTAATCAAGAAGCTTGATTACAGCTATTAGAGTAGATGGATCATTCAAATATGACACAGTTAAGAACCGAAAAGCATCTCAATTGCTTCCATACCTCGGAGATAAGCATTTAACCGTAATAGACTTGGTAAATATGATGTTTTAAAAGAGGTATCATTTGAGGGTGAGAGCTAGTTACCCAGCATGTCACTGAGACAAGTGGATAATATAGGGCGGCAAATTGTCTACATCAAGGAATTATCCAGTCTTTTTATTCAGATTATAGGCTGACTTGAATATTAAAGATACTCAGAACTTAATGAGAGTAAAGCAGACCAGGTTGCTGAGACTATCACCCAAAACTGCTTAAAACATAAAATAGCTGGTATATTTAAATGAATAATACATTGCTTTGATTATGCTAGAGAAGTATTAATATTAGATATTAGATAAATATTAGAGAAGATTTAAGGGTTTTTTAAATCCATGTTAAGGTCATTTGCATTTACATTGGTAGAAAATATGAAGATGTTGTAAATAAGAGATATTAAAATGTCAATTATTAAAGAATTAGTTTACAGTCCTGTTTCATGCCAGCCATAGAAGGATGGCCAGATACATACTTACAGTATAATAAATCTATATTGTAAATTTTCTTTAATTCATCTTCTTACCCTTCTTATTCCTGAATTCGGGGTCACGGGGGTCTGCTGCACCTATCCGGGGTACAGCCTGAACGGGTCGCCAGTCCATCTCAGGATAACACATAGACAAACAACCATTCAAACACACATTCACTCCTATGGACAATTTAGGGTGCTTCTAAATTGTCACTTGCATGGGTTTTCTCCGGGTATTCCGGTTTCCTCCCACAGTCCCAAAACATGCAGATTAGGTTGATTGATGATTCAAAATTGTTCATAGGAGTGAACGTGTGTGTTTGTGTGTGTGTGAATGGTTGTTTATCTGTGTGTTGCCCTGTGACCCATCCATGCCCTGCCTCTCACCATATTTGTGCTGGGAGAGGCGCTAGCAGACCCCCGTGACCTCGAATGAGGGAATAAGTGAGTAAAAAGATGAATGAATGAATGAATGAATGAATGAATGGTGGCGGACTTGGCAGTGATAGGGTTAGCACCCAGGTTATCCTATACTTCCAGTCATTGCTTGTACCATTGCTAACTCTTTCACCGTTTACATTCACATGTGGCACAGTTTTGCATTAGTCATTTGAGGAACACAATTAAAAATATTATATAAATATATTTTCTAAAATTTTTCTAAATTTACATAAAGTGCATATAATAAATTACAATTATTTTAAAGTATGTTAAATCCATAAAGCCCTGCTAGTAATACATTTATTCATACATCTTTTAACGTGTTTATCCCCTAATTTGGGGTCACAGCGGTCTGCTGGAGCCTATCCCAGCACACATTGGGTGAGAGTTAGGGGTACACCCTACACCCTAGTTAGTCCATTGCAGGGCCACATATAGATGAACAACCACACATGCGCACACTCACTTCTATGGGCAATTTAGAATCACCAATCAACCTAATGTACCCATTTTTGGACGGTGCAAGAAAACCTGATTACCAGAAGAAAACCCATTCAAGCGCAGGGAGAACATACAAAAGATCACAGATAGACCTCTGCCCAAGAATCTTACTTTTGCCATTCTCATTCAAAAACTCGACTTAAAAAGGTTTTTAAAAGGTTATTAAAAACAAGTATCCAACCTCATCCACACATGGCTTCAAATGAAGATGAAACCTTCGTAAACTGAAGTCTATAAGTAAAATAATACTATTATAAAATAATTGGAGTATGTGCAACACATGCAAAGGTCAATGCAGGTAAATTCCACTTCTCATGTAAATGTCTCTTGTAAATGATTCTGCTTTTTGAATTATAGCAAAGCTATTTTCTGATTTAACCGCCTCCTGAATGCTGATCACTCTTAATGAAGACTGCTTAATGTACCATCCTAATATTTGTGCTCTATTTGATGAGCAGGTTTAATACAGCATTTTGTTAAATCCAACATTTTAAGAGATTTCACCAAACACCGGTTTTTGACATGAACCTTGAGGTGGAAAAAGATTTTTAACACTGTCATCTGCCTGTGACAGTCCCTATTGCCTTTTTTTTACTGTTTTTAATTATTTATTCCGGGGCGGGGCGGGGCGGGGCGGCGCGTTGCGGTGGTGTAGTGGATAGCACAGTTGCCTCACAACAAGAAGGTCTTGGGTTTGAATCCCGGGCCGGGATCTTTCTGTGCGGAGTTTGCATGTTCTCCCCGCACTTGCATAAATTTTTTCCGGGTGCTCCGGTTTCCTCCCACAGTCCAAAAACCTGCAGATTAGGTCGATTGGTGAATGTGTGTATGAATGGTTGTTTGTCTATGTGTTGCCTTTGAGATGGACTGGTGACCCGTCCAGGGTGTACCCCCGTCTTGCCCTATGTGTGCTGGGATAGGCGCAGCGTGACCCCGGATTCAGGAATAAGCGAGCAGGAAGATGAATGAATGAATGAATTTATTTATTCTTTATTTTTGTTTTGGGTATTTTTGGCCTTTATTGATTTGACAGGGGGGCGGTGCGGTGGTGTAGTGGAATGCACAGTTGCCTCATAACAAGAAGGTCCCGGGTTTGATTTCCGGGTCAGGGATCTTTCTGTGCGGAGTTTGCATGTTCTCCCCTGGATACTCCGGTTTCCTTCCACAGTCCAAAAACATGCAGATTATGTGGATTGGTGATTGTAAATTGTCCATAGGAGTGAATGTGTGTGTGAATGGTTTTTTGAGCAAGTCCTCCACTGTGGCCAGACAATCATTCAATCATCTTCTTACCCGCTTATTCCCTAATTTGGGGTCACAGGGGTCTGCAGGAGTCTATCCCAGCACACATAGGGCGCTATGTCAGGGGTAAACCCTGGACAGGTTACCAGTCCATCACAGGGCACATTGTTATGCCAACTCACCACCGTCGCCAGCACAGATGCTGAATGACCACTTGGAGATAATAAGGCAATTTCCCAGTGATGACAAGACCACCAGAATGTTGCTGTAGCATGGAATAACCTACTGGTTTGTCTTGTCATAGAAGATATGACACCCACCCATCTGCTCCTACCCTCAACACCTGGTTAATCCATAGGTTTTTTTTTCTATTCTGTCACAGATGAAGTTTTGATTTCTTGGTCACTGTCACCTTTGGATTGCTTAGTTGAGGGATCTTAATTAATAGAAATAAATCAATTTGAGTTTTAGTGAGTGTATTTTTCCACAATTCATTTATTTTATTTATTTTTATTATGTTATGTATGTTCTACTATAGTAAATTACACAAATGACACAAGGAAAAAAAATAATTAAAAAAGGGTTCCTATTAATAATTCATAAATGCGTCAGAGGTAGGCGGAATTATATATCCGGAAGTGAAGTGTTGACGTTGCTCCAACACCCGTTTTCGGACAAATCCCAGCTACAGCGGAAGGATTGGCTTGGAGCTTTCCGCCTACGGTGATAAGTTTGAGTAGAATCTGATTGGCTAATACGAAACAGTTGGTCAAAAAAATGACCAATCGTTAATTATAATAGGCGGGGTTTTACGAAATACGGGTATAGAAAAAAATTAACTCGTTGCCGTTGAGTCACCCCTGACCGTTAGACAAACTGAAATGACGCTGGATATGTCGGACTGATTAAATGCGTTCTAGTAATTACGTTATTAGTTTTAATCTTGAAGATATTTTGTGTCCTAAATCAGTATTGGCAAAATGATGGAGGAAATCGACAGATTTCAGGTTCCACCAGTGAACTCGGAGATGCAGCCTCTGGTGAGTGTCGTTATCACTTTACCGGGGTATAAACACAATGAATTGATCAAATAAATCAGAAGGATAAAATAGATTAAATATTCTCTCTAATAGAGCAGAAAACTAGTGTTTGGGGGCAAATCTTATTCTTATGTAAATAAAATAAAAATGGAAGGTGTCTTACACTGTAAAGCCTCATTTGTTTACAGCTCTAACAGTAGTACTGATCTAACAGTTACTGCAAAGCTTGTAGTTTTTCAAATTCATTCATTTTCTTACCCGCTTATTCCCTAATTCGGGGTCACAATCTCAACGCACATAGGGTGAGAGGCGGGGGTACACCCTGGACGTGTCGCCAGTCCATCTCAGGGCAACAAATAGACAAACAACAATTCACACACACATTCACTCCTATGGACAATTTACAATCACCAATCCACCTCATCTGCATGTTTTTGGACTGTAGGAGGAAACTGAAGTGCCCAGAGGAAACCCACGCAAGTGCGAGGAAAACATGCAAACTGAAAAATGAGAAATATCCCCGACCTGGGATTCAAACCCAGGACCTTCTTGTTGTGAGGCGACCGTGTTAACCACTACGCCACCGACTCGCTAGTTGTTGTGTGTTTAATAATCAATGGGATATTAAAGGAATAAAACAAAACGGACAATAAACTTTAAATGCGATACAGTAGTTCTATTTTTTTCCTTAATTAAAAAGCCTCAATCAAGGAAAATGATTATTAGATTACACTATTGACTTTCCCATGAGGTTGCAGGGAGAAGTGGTAGTGAAGGTGGAAGAGTTTAAGTACTTGGGGTCAACAGTGCAAAGTAATGTAGAG
>JAOTRA010053229.1:0-18424 GCA_026260255.1 Pseudolaguvia tuberculata | reverse complement strand
AAGAGGAGGTTTATGGATGTGGTGAAGGAAGATATGCAGGTAGTTGGGGTGAAAGAGGCAGATGTAGCGGACAGTGTAGTGTGGAGAAGAGCGATCCGCTGTGGCGACCCCTAACGGGAGCAGCCGAAAGGAGAAGAAGATCTAAAGTGTCCAAATACGTACCTATTTATAATACTAGAGCAAGTGAACATTAGATCATTAGAAAAGATTGTTTGAATAAAACATAACATCATTACATTTTATATTTATCTTCCTTTCTAGTCTCGCACGCTAGCATGTATACTGGCAGCATCACAGCAACTCTGGGTCTCCTCATCCATGCGGCAGGTACCGAGAGCAAAGATGTGTCTTCCTAATCTTACAGTCATTAATAGAAATCAATAGGTAGGAAAAAAGAAAGATCCAGACCACTGAATATTGACTTTTTACATACACGTCTCTCTCTGTCCGTCTGTCCCTCTGTAGCTGATGGTATGGCTCTAGGTGCAGCTGTTGCATCATCTGAAGTATCTGTTCAGGTCATTGTCTTCTTTGCTGTGATTTTGCACAAGGTAACGCTATGTACTGTTCAAATAATACAAAAATTTATACTACAGTCCAATTCCAAAATTCATTCATACAATTATCTTTTAACCCGCTTATTCCCTGAAGTGCACATATGCTGAAAGACAGGGTCACCAGTCCATCGTAGGGCCATACAAAAACAACCAACCACATACACACAGCAAAGCCTAATGTACATTTTTTTAAACTGTAGAAGGAAACCAGCGTACACGGAGAAAACCCATGTAAGACTTTGTGCAAATTAATGCCCGTTTTGAAATGAGACTGGCGGATTAATGTAAAGTAATATTTTTTTTTGTTTTAATTACAAAATGACAAAAGACATCACATTTTCTCATCCACCTTTCCAACATTTATCTTGTCAGGCTCCAGCTGCGTTTGGTCTGGTCTCCTTCCTCATGCACGCAGGTTTGGAGAGAAAAACGGTTCAGAAACATTTGCTGTTTTTTTCAAGTGCAGCTCCTCTGACGGCTATCAGCACCTACTTCATCCTGATTGCGGTAAACTGGATAATCTGGGTCTAGGAATAGATCAAATTAGGTTCTCAGATCATCTCAGCAGTTACTTAACTTTCATCTTTAATTCTTTTAGACCGGCGGACCTGAGCAGCGTCTGAGTGCGACAGGAATCAGCATGCTGGTCTCAGCCGGGACTTTCCTTTACGTTGCCACGGTTCATGTGCTACCTGAGATTAACAGCAGAGGACAGCAGATATCCAGCCACGTCCACCAACATACAGGACTTGGCTTGATGGAAAGTGTTACGTTGGTGACCGGAGCTGGACTTCCTGTGCTTTTAGCCCTCGGCTTACCTGACCAATGAAGTTAGTCACATTGCCAAAGATGTTCCATGAGAGAGTCAATGTATTTTTAAATGACAAGTTTGACTATTTATGATTGCGTTTTATTAATTATTTTATACGTTAAGGGGACTGAGGTCCTGTCAATTAAGTGCAATGGCTAGATTTCCTCTCATTATTAAAATCCTTTGCCGTGTGGGTTCCAGAATTTCAGGTACAATAAACAGCTTCAGGGTTTTTTTTGGTGCTGCATGAATTACACAATTACTTGCAGATGTTTTTCCTTTTTTTTTTAATTTAAAATTTATGCTCATTAGCTGCCCTTTACTTCACATAGGAGCAGTGAAGATTTCCTGAGCTCATTTCCACATGGTACGAAAAAGTTTGGGAGAAAATCCGGTCCAGTTAATTAAACGGAGCTCTCACCATCTGAACTTAATTACATTGTCAAAACTGGATGGAATTCTGGATGGAATTGTTTTGCAATACTACCAATCTACCAAATGCTGGGACCCTGAGCAAGGCCCTTAACTACTCAAATTCAACAACTAAATAAATGGTGTTTACTCTGGATGAGGGAATCTGCCAAATGCCGGAAATTAGTGTTAAATGACTGACTCCATTTCCCCCGATTTCCTGAAGAGTCTAGAATTTTCCCTCCAAATAGTTGGACTTAAATAGCTGTTTATTATTAGACTGTGATTCATAGGTGTTTATTTTTCCCACTTCCCCTCTAGCACATCCAGCCTAATAAAACACCCCCCCCCCACACACACACACACACACATCCTGTTATAGACACTGCAGAGGCTCAAAGATCGTCAGTGCGTTTGATGTTTCATAAATCACTGATATTTTAATGTCTGGATGCTGATGTTTGGGCTCGTTAGAGATCTGCTTCTTCTGTTGTCTTATAGATTTGATGTAAAGCTTTTATAGAAAAAGGATTTCAACCCAATGCTGCTTAAATTCTCTGGATTAGTTCCAGATTATTGGTGGCTGGACCCTACTGGCACTTGATTTCCTATTAATTCGAGTAAAACATGAACTATTCATTCATTCACTTATCTTCAACTGTGCTTATTCCCTAATTCGGGGTCACAATGTTCTGCTGGAGATATCCCAGTGCAAAAAGAGGGAAAGGCAGGGGTACACCCTGGACAGAGTGCCAGTCCATCGCGGGGCCAAACATAGACAAACAACCACACACGTTCACTCCTATAGGAAATTTAAAATCAACAATCAATTGAAAGTACAGGTTGCCCTGTGATGGACTGGCGACCTGTCCAGGATGTACCTCTGCCTCTCGCACTATGTGAGCTGGGATAGGTGCCAACAATCCCCTGGGACCCCGAATTAGGGAATAAGCAGGTAAGAAGATGAATAAACTTAAACGTATGTTTTTATACTGTGGGAAAAACTCAGCAAAAAAAAAAATACCCCTCATCTGAGAATCGAACCCAGGACATGCCCAAATACAAACATATTTCTGTGAAATAAAGCATCAGAAGGAAATAAGTGCATTTTAAAACTAATTTTTAAACCCAGCTGCATCAGTTTCACAATCATCTCCTCTTTAGTAAAACATGCTGATAAAAATCACCAGATGTGGAAAACATCCGTGTCGAAACATCTGTACCAATAAATCTACGAGGAAAAAGGAGAAATACATTTACACAACAACATGGATGTAACAAGTCATTAGCTCCAGTTTTATTGCTGCTGCCACTTGAACACTGACATGATAATGTTTTGCCAACACCCCCCCCCCCCAAAACACTGATACCAACGAAAACGATCAAGCGGATATAATTAAAAAAAGTTTGCATTACGAGTAAAGTGAAAATACTCGATACCTTGAGAGGAAGAAAAGAATTGCAGTTTTTTTCACTTGTTAATTGCTCTTTGTTAACAAATCAAACTTTAAACAAAATAAAAAAGGAAGAGGTTCCATTTTTTTAAAAAAACGAGAGAAATATCTATGGTTTCATGCTGAATGCAGTTTCAGAGGAAATAAAAGTCTGAAATGTTTCCCTACCACTTGCTCCAGTCCTGTGGAACCGCCTTCACCGTTTGTTAGAAAGCTTCTATATTAGCAGGACTTAGAGATAATGTTGAATAAAAAAAACTGTTCTTTTGGCACTAAACCCTCCTGGGGGAAAAAAACCAGGCTAAGCTAATAACATGCTGGTTTTGGCTTACAGGATGGACTTTGGTTTGCATCACAGAGTCCGTTCACACCGTCTGTTCCACACGTTTGTGTTATTGTGAGAAAAGCAGTACTTGAGATGAAGGTTAAATCTGTGTTTCCATATAGCACATTGTAGCAGTTTTCTTTTTCTCTCTAGGCGGCGGTGTGCTCAGTAAGAAGTTCTAGATCATTGCTCTAAAGCCAAAGGACAGCGCAGCTCCCAGCGCCAGACCCAAGGACAGAAAGAAGGCCATGATGGCTCCGGCCGTTTCTGCTTCATGCTGGGATACTTTCCTGTGAGACAAAACGGCAAATATTTACTACACAGGAAGTGTTAACAAACGAGTGCACTGTGGTATCTGTGGCGTGAACCTGGTCTGTCTAGTGAGAAATTAATCAGATCTGATTACAGTGACTTACATTTATCTCCATTTATTGATCCAACCGAGCAGTTGTGGGTTTAGGACCCCCTTCAGGGGGGGCTGGTTAACTGAACTTGTCCAATCAGAAGTCAAACACTATAGCTCTCAAACCATCGCTTCTAGTGTAAGAGATCAATGAATGAATGTGTGTGTGTGTTCCATTGGGCGTTCTAGCAGTGTACGTCCAACCCTGTGGTTATGCCAAACATTCCCACTCACCCGATGTTTTTTAGTGTAACACTCTGTGACCTGAGCTGACGCCTGGAACGCTCCTCAAACAGGTGCAGACCTGCCGCTTCAGTCTATCTGCACTCATGTGACTAAAATATTTACAAGCAACTGTTTTTCTTTCATTCACTGCATTGTGCCGGGTTGCTTAGCAAAATGAAAGGAACGGATTTGAACATTAATGCTTTCCAACAGTCTGTGTGTGTGTGTGTGTGTGTGTGTGTGTGTGTTTAGATTGTCTAAAGCATTAACAGTAATAGAACACCGCACACTCACTTGGGTCCAAAGCACATGCACAGGCTGGCCAGGTAGCCGTTGCTGAAGGAAAAGAGAACCATGAATACAATGTACCAGGCGTCGTGAGTGAACATCACTGCGAGGTTGTTTCTGGGTTGCACGTTACACAGAACGAAGAGGGGGACAAATATGACACGAAGCAGCACAAGTACAGGAAGCCAGATGCTGTCTTTCCCAGGCTAAAAAACAAAAATAAATAAATAAATAAACAAACCGAAAGCATAACCAACGTTAACAGCATAGAGATGTGTTAAAAAGGTCCTGGTTACATAAATGGAGAAATGTCTCGGCATGGAGACGTGCCACGGTTACACTATTACAACACTGTATGCTCTAGGGGGCAGAGTTAACCCTTAAAAATTTATCAAACTTTATCAAACCACCGCTCACTACGTACAAGAAACAAAAAGCATAGAAGTGAGTGAATCTGAGTGTACAGTGCCCTGCCATGGACTGGAGACCTGTCCAGGGAATAACCCTGCCTTACGCCCTTATGTGCGCTAGGATAGGCTCTAGCAGACGCCCATGACCCCGAATTAGGAAGTAAGCGGTTTAAAAGATGAATGAAATCTAGTTTTTATCCTTTTTATTCCTGGTTTATTTGTTGTTTATTAAATGCTTCTTGGAGACTAAATAAAAAGCTGTAAATATTTACGCTCTAAGTATTTATACGTTGTTGACTGATTTGGTGACTGACGATCACCAAATAGTTTTTCTACCAGAAAATTCTATTGTTTTTGAGGAACCGCCATTAGATGTGCTTTATCACTCGTTCTCCTTCTCTTTAATGAAATGCCATTAATCAATTCCTAGATCAAATAATAGATCAGGCAATGTGATATGATGGCCCTTATTTTTACTGGCTAGAGGACTGGCACCAATCCGGTTTGTTGGGGAATCTGATGAAAGACTTCAAATCTTACTAAATTAATAAATAACGATGCTGAAAAACAGCGTTATGTAAATGTGCTTGAACTGTAAAATCAAAGCGTGGTGGCAAGGGTGTGGTCAAGGTCGGGCATCATCTAGCAGATTGATCCTGCTCACCTCTTCCAGTCTCTTTACTTCATTTTATGTAGTGTGAATCTTTGTGTGCTTTCAGAGAGGGCCAAGCGGTAATATTTTCAGACACAGTGCTGTTGGAAAATCTGGGCTGAGTAGAATGTGCAGAACGGATTTGGGAAATTGTTCACCAGATGTCTGGATTGTTTCCTGGATGAAACACGAGGTTTGAGCCGCTACATTTTCCGCCTCTAAATCATAACACAAACGTTCAGACACGTACCCATGTGCACTTTGCAGTTAAGCTCCGTCCGGCCCAGTCCATCAGGTTAAACAACAAGAAGCAGAACACGGGAATGAAGTATTTTTCTACGGAGAGCAGTAAAACAAAAGCAATGACCTCACTCGGAGAATATGACGAGCACTGGGACTTTAAATAGCACATATTTATAAAAACAAACTTACTAAAATCCTTGTCTTCTGCGTAAGACTGGATGTCCACAGTCACTGCAGGAAACACGCCAATAGTGATGGTGAAGACAAAACACACGGACAGGGCCATGACCCAGATCTGCAGGGAGATAAAACTATTGAATCAGAACGTCCATGACATTAATGTTATATCACTAGACTATGATTATCTTCTAACACAGACAGGAAGATCCAGAAAAACAAATCCACGTCCGTCAAGACTATTCCTCATATCTATTCCCAACATGTGTCAACGTTTTTAGTGGGAATCGTTTTGTTTTGGTCTGTTACTCCATTAAATGTTATTCATTTTTAATCCTGCGAAGATGAGTTGCATCACTTAATGTCACTACATGTAGGCATTGTGTTCAGAACAAGCATGCAAGTACACATTGTTACTGTTACAGTTGGGCATTACTGAAAGCCTTTACAGAAAGAGGCAAATAGTGGAGCTTTGTTTACTGGTGCTTTTAGATCAGACCCCTGCTGGAGGGTCGGAATCTTCAGGTCAACGGTTAATTCAATTTCAGCAAATTGGAACGGAAGTAAAACTTTTGAGTGTCATTTGGTTATTCGCTGGAACGTGTGCTTCTTGAGAAATTAAAGTCAAGGCATCCATACAAACTGTACACTCAAAGTAGTGCAAGTTAATCGTTTACTTGGAGAACTTTTTTTTTCTTCCTTGGATCAGTTTGTTACTGATCCAAGGAATTTGAGTTTGGTATTTTTAATCCAGTTTAAGAGTTTATATGGAACGTTTTCTGTATTTGGATTGGACTACTTGGGTCAGCATCCAATGTAAACATGGTGAATACTGTGGAAAGGGGTTCCAAACCTTTTTAAAGATGGTAAACACAGAGCTGGAATGTGGGACCTCTTCATCGGTCAGATTCACTGTTGCACTCTTCTCCCCGGAGCTTTCTGTAACGTCCACAAGCGTTTATGTAAGAAACATGGAGAAGTCATTGCAGTGCCAAAAAGAAGCAAGCAAACATATTCAGAGCAGGAAATCTCTAGGGTTGAATTTGAAGGGTTCTGCTTTAAGAACTTTCCAGGAAAGTGGAATCTGGTTAGTAATAACTCTACCTTTGTTCAACAGGTCCACCATATTTTCCTCATTACTGCCAGGTTTGGGACTGCAGGAGTCGGTGTAGAACTTGTAAAATTCCTGGAAACACGAAGAATTAACAGCAATGGTGAAATGTGTAGGTCTCAACTCAAAGGCATGGGATTCTTCTCAAATGAAAGATAATGTGTTAATAATTATTACAAAAATGGACCAGATCTTTAGAGTGAGGAGACTAAAAAAATGGTTCATACCATTCTGGGCAAGGCAAAGTAAGAAAATATGGCTAAAATAATAACAACGCAGGCAGTGATGAAGTAGCCGAAAGAGCTGTCCTCTATATCTGCACCACCTGGAACATACAAAGAACACAAGCTTCTATAGGATCAGTGGAATAAAACAAACCAGAATCCAGATCCAATAAATGAAATACACACTGGCAATGGCAAAGATCATGGAAGCAGCTGCAAATGTCCCAGCGAAGCCTTGGCCACTCATGATTGGGGTGGTGTAGGAAGCTGGGAGCAATCCTGCTATTCCAAAGAGACTCCCCTGCAGAATGGCACCGAAGGCTAAAGAACAAGATCAACAGAGTGAAGAGTGAGAACATGACACTGTGGATCCCTGTGAGAATCACAAAGATAAGTTCCCATGTTTTCTTTCTGAGGTCTTTTCCCACAGCTAGACTTCCCAAACCAGTATCGAATAACAACACCATCAAAGGCTGCTAGACCCTCGGGTCGACCCTGACTCTAAACAGAAATGGAACTCGCTGCATGACTCGAAACCACCGCTGAGATCCACTACAGCCACTCACAGTTGATGCAGACGATTTTGATCATAGTGATGGTGAAAAAGGACATAGGTTCCATGTCCACCTTGACCAACACGGCGGTGATTAGAAACACCACCAGGATCACAGAGAGACTGCCAGAGATCCTTATTTTCTGAGAAATCCTGAGGACGAAAAGGCACAGAGAGGAGAGAGAGGAGAGAGAGAGATTAACATTTCTTATACAGTCCTGGGATTCAAGGGAGGCTTACCAGGTAGATATAGCAAAAAAAAAAAAAAAGAGAAGGACATTCCTGTGGCTATTGAGTCTTCCAGTCAGGCTACCAAAATGTATCCTTGCCGTGCCTATCAGGCGATCCCTTCACAAATATTTGGTAATAATGTGTGCATTGGGGGATCCAATATCGATTTATTATGTCCTTTACAATATTCTAAATTAAATATACATTTTTATTTGGGCTACTTAAACTTATTTCAGACCACCAAAAACCTGTAGTGCCTGTCCAAAGGGCTACCAGGAATTTATAAATGGGTTTTGTTTATCTGCAGGTTCAATTTTCTTTGCTGCAAAGAATAGATGACACTGCCTTAGAATAGATTAAACACTGAGCCACCCCCATCTCAAAGATTGTGATTTGAGTTCCAGCAGGTTAACACATTTGGGTCCCAGAGCAAGGCGTCTAAACAACATTGGTGCATTTGTATGAATGAGATAAAAAAAGCAAGTCCGTTTGAGTAAGGGAGTCCACCAAATTCCACAAACGTTAATGCTTTTAGTTTAAAGCTTTATTTTTTTCCTGAAACAATTAAAAAAAAAAAAAAATCATCAGTAAACGATGTGTACGTGATGTCTCACCTCTGATGGAGAAATGAATTAAGGCAGGTGAAGATAAGCAGTGGCACCATGGCACACAGGGTCATCACATTGTTGAACTTTGACTGGAGAACGCTTCGTGTGTCAGTCCTGGTCTGGTTTTGAGAATCTAGAATGGGATCTTTCAGACGACTGGTAAAGTACTACGAAGAAATAAAGCAACAAAAAGGTTCGAAGGTGAACATGGAGCATCCCACGCTTACACAAATAAATCTAATAAAAGTACATGCTTACCTGGGTGGCAGTCATAAAGAAGTTCCATGGCAGAAGTGTTCCCAGTCCCAGAACAAAAAATATAAGCCAGACGGCTTTATACCTGTCACACAACAGTACCAACAATTATACACGCCTGCATTATCTCGGTTTAATACATAAGGATGAATCCAGTATACTCACCTGTCTTGAGGTAAATTTTTGGCTGTTGTCATTTCGGAATCGTGAAGGGTTTCGAGCTCGGAAACTGCAGGCAAAAAAAATGAATTCATTAACCAGGTTAGGAAAAAAATGTATCTAACAATAATGTTGCCAATTATCTTAGTGGGAATTACCAACTTGTAAAAATTGTACAAACTCTCTCCTCGGAATCTAGTCATGTATCTTTTCTAATGAAGTGTAAAATTCTGCACATCAGAGAGAAATTCGAAGGCTAACAAGCGGCTCAGCCATCGAAACAGAGTGAGAAAGTACTGCGGATCATTTATTTAACATTTAGGCCAATCCGTCCATTAGTCGGACATACGAGTTATATACACAGTGTAATAGAATACAACGCGGAGCACACCGATGCCCTAATTCCAATAAACACATTCCAGCAAGCACCAGAAAAGCCCGAACGACCTTCCAACAGAAAAACAGCTCCTACGATCTACGCTTCAATCCGGCTTCACCTCATCTAATGCATTCAACTACGATTTCTCAGATAAAAGGTTCTCCCCTGCCTCTCAAACTACACTCCTCCCAAACCCCAAACCTCTGGAATGAATCACAGATGCAGGGATTACAACATGGCCACATGCATATTTCTTTGGTACTCTGGAATGAATGTGTGCGCACACAGGCAGCTACTCGAACACCAACAGGCAGACTAAACTTCCATGAATTGAATCCTTAATTATTGTCACATACATGATTATACAGTACAACATACAGTGAAATGTTTATTCGTCGAAGTCGAAGCGGAGGGTCAGCTATTGTACAGCGCTCCTGGAGCAGGAAGGGTAAATCAGATAGTTTGCTGTATATTGATTATATATATATTATTAATTTGATATAAAGTAAGTGAACTCGACAGTTTAATACTGTGTATTTTTATATGCTAGAAAAGATTAATAAATTGCATTAGCACAACATTGGCAATATTAAATTATTACAATGTAAATAGTACGAGAATGTCCCGCTTTGTGTGTAGGACCTCAGCGATAGGGACAGTGGTGGACGGTTAAGGTGCCGGTTGTTGGATCGGTAGACCATAAAGACCTTGGTTCTAGCCCCACCTCCTCCACTGTTGGGTCCTTGTTGTGCTAATGTAATTTATTAATACACGGTATTAGACTGTAGAGTTCACTTACTTTAGATCAAATTAATGATATATAAATCTTATTCGGGGATCTGAGCTTCCATTCCAAACATAAGCAGAAGTTTGGTCTCTCATCAGCTCAAAGCAGTGACCTTAATAACAAATTGATCAAATGTCCCCGAGTCGAATTTCGAGTACTCACAAACAGGACGAACAGGACAAACCCCGGTATCGGTGTGGATAAACTCGGCTAGACCGTCAGCACCACCAGCGGAAACCTGAACACTGCTTCTCTTTGTAAAGCATCCACACTTTTTAAATGTGATCCGAGAGTGCACGAGCTCTAACTGAGTTCACATGACGAGGCTGCAGGGAGGAATCACGTTATAGAACGGTTGCCAGTATAGAAAATATGTGAAGTAAAAGGTTCACTCACACTGCAGTATAGTTATCACATGACCTTTGTATCGGTGATGCAGTGGAGTTTTGAGATAACAGTCAGGGGGTTAAAGGTATTCTTCATGTGCTCAATAGATATGTGTGAAACTCTATTCTTCCCCCCCCCCCACCCACTCAAACATCTGTTTAAGCATGACTAACATTCATAACCATAATTCTGGACTTGGGCCCAGGTTTTGGGATATAATTTAAACAACAACAACATGGGCACCTTCCAATACTACGATACTTCCTGTGTTCATCTATGGTGGTATTTTGCCAACAGGACTCCAGAAATAGCAAGTAACCTGAGACGGCTACAATGAGGCAGCAGGTTTGACTGTTGTGTGTGGATTTGATGGTGGTGGACTTAAGAACACCACCGTTAGTGACGAGACACCAGATATCATCATAGTTCAATTCCTTTAGTGACATTTGTGTATGGAACTTATTAGAACAGTTGGCTTTCTCAAGTTACATGTTGGTAGCCCTGACAAGGCCGGCTATTCCTGGAGGCTCGGACAGGAAAACATTACAGCTAGCGCTGCATGATATTGGAAAATAAACATTGTGACATTACGATTTAATTTTTTTTTGCAATGATAAAGATTTAGCAGACAAATATGTGAAGAATTTGCTAATTTAGAATGATTGGCGTGATTAGCAAGGAGTGTGTGAGTAAAATATAACAACACACAGATTAGAAGCATAGATAAATACAATAGAACAACAATGTAAATGAATAATTAATCTGTATAAACTATTGTTAAAGCTGAATGCTGAAACAGCGTTACTTTGGACATCATCAAAATCAATATCATGAGGTATGACGTGTGTATGAAGTGTAGATATACCGTCTGACATCATCTGATCCTTTTTCACTACAGCATGAATCCTCACCATCAATGACTCAGTATGGATGAATGCCAGGAGCCCACTATAAGGAATAACCTGCTTTTCAGATGGGATTATAAAGAACACATCCCCAGCTGAGCCTCAGTCCTGAAGTGTTTACGTGGGTTACTATATCTATTCCACCACCATGCTTTTAGAAGTCCTAGAACCATATTGTAGAACAGATAACCCTTTATCGCTTCCACCAACATGGTGCCTTTAAACCTGCAAAACCTTAAGACATGGAAATATTTTTTGCATCATGCCACGAAGAAAGTGCATGTCTACTAACATTATAAACTTCACACGTCTTGGCTTTCATCGCATGGATAGTTGGACCACTACCCCAGTAGTGGGTTTGGTGATGACAGGAAGTAACAGGAATTTGGGTTGTTGTTATTATTATAAATTATCTCCATTATACAGTTACATTCTTGCATTAGGCAAGACTTCACAGAGACTCACGTATCATGATTTTCTATTCAACTGACGTAATAGGTTTTGCTCAGGGGCCCAGCAGAGGCAAGCGGGTAGTGCTGAACTCACCATCTTGAAATCGGCAGTCTAACCACTTCCCTTTTTAATCCATTAAAAAATGATTTTAACCACAAATACAGAGACAAAATGATGTCCCACATACTTTCTTTACACACAATGAAAGTCACCAGTGCATCGGTGATAAAGAACTGCAGATTTGTCAGCATGCTTAACTTTAACAAGCAGCCTAAAGGACTAGCACAGAGCACCAGTAACACACAGCGAAGGGATCTCTTTATTGGGATTAATGACTGTCCTGTAGCTGGACAGGCCAGGATCAAGAACCAGCCTTGTTTAAGTGCCTTCTAAGGTCTAGGAACAAAGTCATCGCAATGACTGGAACATACCTGAACAATGATGTTTATATTGTGAAAAGACAATAGTGGAAAAAGACTTTAGTGAGGTAGAACAGCAGGCCACGGTTGGCAAACAACATGTCAGAGTTCAATGAGGCAAAAACTCTGGAGTGATGCCTATGTTTTCTCTTACAGACAGTCAAGACCACGCTTGTATGCTTCATTTTTATGGTAATTTGCCAACACTGCTAAAATGGAGCTGCTTATGGAACAAATGAATCACAAATGATCTCATTTTAACAATTCAAACAAACTCCAGTCAACACACACACACCATAATGTACACAAAGCTCTGGGAACAGTTACATCGTGTACGCCTAACCATAAAACACGCTTGATTGCTGTCCTCAGATACAGTTCTTTAAAGAACAAGCACAAGAATTTAGCACAAGAAGCAAAACAAAAGTGTTTATATGGCTGAAAGTAGTGCGCATCAAACAACTTCTTTGATTGGCAATGAATCAATGATTCAAGTAAAGCGGTTAGCAACACTTCCATGTGCACCACTGTTATTCTCACATTAGATTGAAAGCAGCATCTCCAGCATTGCCACACTGAGCTCTGGGGCACCACAGGGCTGCGTGTTCAGCCCACTGCTGTTCACTCTGCCGACTATGTAGCTGAATTCACTTTGTTAAGTTCGCCGAGGACACGACTGTGGTTGGTCTAGTCAGCAAAAACGACGAGTCAGCATACAGAAAGAAGGTGCTAGCTAATAGTCTGGTGTAGAGCCACCAACCTGTCTCTAAACGTTAACAAGGAGATTACTGTTGACTTCAGAACACGGCAGAGAACCTCACCCAGTCACTCAACACCCGCAGCATCAGCAAAAAGGCCCAGCATCGCCTACACTTCCGGAAGGAAAGACTGCGGAAAGTCCACCTTCCACCTCCATCCTGGCCATGTTCTACAAAAGGGGCTATTAAAAGCATTCTGAACAGCTGCATCACTGCAACGTTTCAGTTCGCAAGACCCTGCAGAGGATAGCGAGAACAGTTGAGACCATCTGTTAAAAAGGTATCGTAGCAGTTTCTTCCTTTAAGCCATCAGGCTCCACAACACACAAACCTAAACTGTCTTCACACAGACACACACCAATGTTTACAGCCCTATATAAACACAAAAACGCATTCGGTTAGGCATGGACACTTTAAGATGCTGTTTGCACAGTAACCTTGCTGCCGCTTCCACATCTCTATCTGAACATTTTTGGTCGGTGCTGGTTAATGTACCCCGTACAGTAGGGGTTGTGCAGTGAAGGTCTGATGGTCTAAACACCATCAGTAGCTGACTTACATTTACAACCTAAGGTCTAATATATGTTCCATTAAATTTTTTTCTTTTTATTTCTAACAGTTTATTCTCTCGATTTCTCGAGTTTTTTTTTGTCCAATCAGTGTCTAGTTACTTTAAATGTATTGTACACTATATAATCGGGGCAGATTGCTAACTGTTTAATATTATTAAAGATTTTCTTTTAAGATTTTTCAACTCGCCTCTTGAAGCCCACCTAGCTGGCCTACAATTCATTCATTCATTCATTCATTCATTCATTCCTTCATCTTCTACACCCTGGACGGATCACCAGTGCATCTCAGGGCAACACTTAGACAAACAACCATTCACACACACACACTCACTCCTATGGACAATTTACAATCACCAATCTACATCATCTGCATGTTTTTGGACTGAGAGGAAACTGGAGTACCCGGAGAACATGCAAACTCTGCACAGAAAGATCTATGGCCCGGGATTCGAACCCTGGACCTTCTTGTTGTGAGGCGACCGTGCTATCCACTACGCCACCGTGAAACCCTGGCCTACAATTAATTCCGTCCTCTGATTTACTCTGATCAGAGTAAAGTCAGGTTTTCAAGATAAACCTTGCCAGAAAAGAGTTCAGCGAAACCCGGAGGTAACTGGAATCTGTCCTGACTTTATACTGATTGTGAACTGCTCCAGATGATGATGTATGTGTGGTTGTAGTGTACAGGTTTGCAGTTTCAGGTGTCTTGCTTTATTAAAAATGATTTTTCATTCTCAATACACAAAATGCCTTTCTGTCTGTAATGACATGCTATTACGTTCTATTATTATATACTATTAATATTGGGATGTAATAGCGATGAGGATACTGTGAGGTGCATCAGTCAGGAAAGTTCAGGAAAATCAGGAAATTAACTTATAACTCCAACTAAAGACTTTTATATTTTCACTATGACGTTTGAACCCCTTTTGATTCCAGAGTAAAAAATTCAAGAGACCTTTGCACAGAACAGGATATTTACAACATATTCTAATAGTAAGTGGGAGTTTTGTGCTGCATCATGTTTTAAAGCAGTAATGACTAATCCTAATTTTAAAACCAGAAAAACTAATAGGTCAGTCATTTCACAGACATTCCTCAACTCGCTTCCTTCCATCCACATCCAAGTCTGAACACGGCACACACGCCGACACAGCAGGATCATTGTGTGAGGAAAGAATAAACACCAGCAGTGTTGAATATAGATGTTTGGGCAAAGGCGACAGAATAGTAATGTACCTTTAATGGAGAAGAGGAAAAGTTTGCATACCATTAACCACAAGATATTTTCCTAAAGGTACCAGAGCAGAGTGAGACTTCCTTCGTAAATATACTAGTCACTATGTAAAGGGCATAAAACAAACATCTTGCCTTTAAACAACTGTTTTAAAACACTTCAGATCCACTTTAATGATGACTGATGCTTTTCTACCATTCATTCATTCATTCATTCATTCATTCATTCATTCATCCATCCATCCATCCATCCATCCATCTTCTTCCGCACTTATTATTCCCTAATTCGGGGTCACTGGGTTTTGCTGGGGCCTATTCCAGTGCAAATAGGGCAAGAGACAGTCCATCGCAGGGCACACGAAGTTGAACATGCACACAGACTTTTATAGGCAATTTAGAAATCACTAATCAAACAAATGTACATGTTTTTAGACAGTGGAGGAAACCAGAGAAAACAGAGGAAACATGGAAACAGAGATACAAATTTACAAGCGAAAGTATTTGTATTTTAAAATAAAGTTAGTTTATCTTCACAGCTGTTCAATAGAAGAACATTGGGTCACGCTTACATTGGTAGCCGCAGTATTGCAGACTGCTTGGTTTCATTTCTGCAGCTAAAATAATTGTAGAGAAAGACAGCGCAGAACCGCCTTGCATCCGAGTCACTGCTGTATGAATTCAATTACCAGGGGTGTCAAAGTCAAATATCACAGAGGGTCAAAAAAGACCAAATTTGCTACAAGCCCAGGGCCGGACTGGTTGAAATGTTTACTAAAACATTGAAATGATTACACAGACTATGGAACACAGAGAAACACAGTGTCTATTATTTAATGATTAAATGAATAGAGCAATTTTTTCTCATGGTTCTCAGTAATTTTAAGATAAAACATTTAACAGGCAAGAAAAAATGTTTTTCTTAATATCAAGATAAATGCATTAATGAAATTACAACGTTATAAAGTGGAACTGCATTATTGTGAGAGGAGAGAGAGAGAGAGAGAAACTGCATTATTGTGAGAAGAGATAGAGAAACTGCATTATAGTGAGGAGAGAGAGAGAGAGAAACTGCATTATAGTGAGGAGAGAGAGAGACTGCATTGTAGTGAGAAGAGAGATAGAGAAACTGCCTTATTGTGAGGAGAGAGAGAGCAAGACTGCATTATTGTGAGGAGAGAGAGAGAAACTGCATTATTGTGAGAAGAGAGAGAGAGAGAGAGCAAGACTGCATTATTGTGAGGAGAGCAAGACTGCATTATTGTGAGGAGAGAGAGAGACTGCATTATAGTGAGAAGAGAGAGACTGTATTGTAGTGAGGAGAGAGAGACTGCATTATAGTGAGAAGAGAGAGAGAGAGAGAGACTGTATTATAGTGAGAAGAGAGAGAGACTGTATTATAGTAAGAGAGAGAGACTGTATTATAGTGAGGAGAGAGAGACTGTATTATAGTGAGAAGAGAAGAGAGAGAGAGAGAGAGAGAGAGAGAGAGAGAGAGAGAAATTGTATTATAGTGAGGAGAGAGAGAGAGAGAGAGAGAGAGAGACTATTATAGTGAGGAGAGAGAGACTGTATTATAGTGAGGAGAGAGAAAAACTGTATTATAGGAAGAGAGAGAGAGAGACTGTATTATAGTGAGGAGAGAGAAACTGCATTATTGTGAGAGAGAGAGAGAGAGAGAGAGAGAGACTGCATTATTGTGAGGAGAGAAAGAGAGAGAGAAAGAGAGAGAGAGAGAGAGAGAGAGAGAGAGAGACTATTATAATGAGGAGAGAGACTGTATTATAGTGAGGAGATAAAGAGACTGTATTACAGTGAGGAGAGAGAGAGAGAGAGAGAGAGAGAGAGAGAGAAAGAGACTGTATTATAATGAGGAGAGAGAGACTGTATTACAGTGAGGAGAGAGAGAGAGAGAGAAAGAGACTGTATTATAGTGAGAAGAGAGAGAGAGACTGTATTACAGTGAGGAGAGAGAGACACTGTATTATAGTGAGGAGAGAGAGAGAGAGAGAGAGAGAGAGAGAGAGACTGTATTACAGTGAGGAGAGAGAGAGAGAGAGAGAGAGAGAGAGAGAGAGAAAGAGACACTGTATTATAGTGCTGCTCTATGATCACCAATCACTGCTTTCAAATAGTAAAATGAGAAAATAAAAATAATAAATCTAAATCAGTTGTTTTCTTTCTTATCTGCCGATTTCCCAGGAGTCCATTCGACTGAAAAATCTATATTAAATACATTACAATCAAATAAAGCTAAAAATGATACTTAAGTTCATGAATTTTAATGACGATAACATTTCTTTGTGTAAACTTTACTTATTTATTGAATCCGTAGCTTTTTTCCCAGTTTATCTTCTGGAAATCGGACTTTAGGTGAAACCTTGGTGTTTCCGATTAGATTAGATTCTTTCATTACAGCCGAACTTTGTCCACACAAAAGACACACAGGTTTGCCTTTTACCTCTGAACATACTCTGTCTCGCACCCGGTTGGTAGCCGAGGCCTGTTTGCTGCGCTGCAGTGAGTTTGTGGGCTACTGATGCATTGTGGGGAATGTAGTGTGTGTGTGCACAAAACAACAGCGGGCGGCTGCGGCCAGCAGGTCAGTTTCAATAGTAATTAAATAATTTTCCCACTGGAACAACATTATTTCTGGGCAGATACATCCCATAATGTTCATCGGATTGGCCCATAAAACTCTTATTAGCTAATTCTTTTTTTTGTTGTTGTTGGTTAATTAAAGTTAATGCCTTAAAAACACCATCCACAACAGGGAGGTGAAAACGTTATACATTTTTGTCACTAAGAGGAAGGGCTAATCTTGAGTGAACGTCCTTTTCTTCCTCGGCCAGGGGCAGAATTTGGGTTGTGGATGGGTATTCTAGCATGACTTGACCCAATGCAACAAAAGAGTGGCTTAAGAAGATTCAAAATAAGGCCGTGGAGACGTCACTCCAGTCTCCAGATCCTGGATTGGACAGGATCAGCAAAGAAGAATAGGACAAAATCCATCGTTAGATATGTACAAATCTGGCAACCGATTAAAAAAAAAACAATATGTGGTACCAGCCATTAAATAAATGGGGTTGTTAATGACTTTTGTTTAGACTGAACAGTATCAACTATAGTTACACGATGGAGACGTCTTTCCACCAGAATAAAATAAACAGTTCCTAAAACAAACCACCACTTTTACAGCAACATGAGGGTGCAACATGTGGTGTGAGTGACACACACTGGGAAAAACCCAACAACAATTATTTTAAGGTTCAAGAAGGGAAAGATTTAAAAATAAAAATTTGTGTGTAGATGTAGCGAGCGGCGGATAGCACAGTCGCCTCACAACAAGAAGGACCTGGGTTCGAATCCCAGGCCGGGATCTTTCTGTGCGGAGTTTGCATGTTCTCCCTGCGCTTGCGTGGGTTTCCTCCGGG
>JAOTRA010053186.1:0-18444 GCA_026260255.1 Pseudolaguvia tuberculata | reverse complement strand
AAAGAAAAGAAAAGAAAAGAAAAGAAAAGAAAAGAAAGAAAGAAAGAAAGAAAGAAAGAAAGAAAGAAAGAAAGAAACTAACTAACTAACTAACTAACTAACTAACTAACTAACTAACTAACTAACTAACTGGTAGCTTGTGGTGTTAACAGAGTTTCATTTCCAGACTTGGAGGACTGTAGATCGCTGGACGCAATTGATGATTATTTTTAGTCTCCGTACTTCAGCTGACCAAAGCGCACAAAGCTTTTCTCCTATCAGATTTCAACACTGAGCAAGTGGACTGGGAGAAAACAACACAACATAACACAACATAACAACACAACAACATCATAACACAAAACAATAACACAACACAACACAACAACGCAACAGCACAAGAACACAACACAACATAACATAACACAACATAGCACAAGAACACAACACAACACACCACACCACAACACAACACACCATACCACAACAACGCAACACAACATAAGATGAGAACCAGAGAAAGCGGTGGCAAATGCTTCAGTAGGGGGTTTAAACCCTGCATGTGCGCATGAACACACATGGGGTTGAGACACAGCGCAAGCAAATCGTTCAGTAGGGGGTTGATGGGGTTAAGAAACAGCGCAGTTCCTTTGCTTGCGCTAAAATTCACACGATGTGAATGTGAAGACAACCGAAAGGCATAACCCAACACCCTCAAAGCAAATTAATACTGCATCTAAGGGCAGTTTCCAATGAATTCTCCGTGCTGCTCCCAGTCACGGAGTAACATGTCATATAACATGTCATATAATATAGTTAAAGGAGATTCTAATAACAGGCATAATAACAGAATAATCTCCTCCGACTGTCTAATAATAATCTGTACTTAAGATCTGATCAAATGACATTAATGTATCAGCACTCACCTCAAGCCTGTTCCACAGACGCAGATGGTGTTGGTGTGTGTGTGTGTGTGCTATCCTAGAACTAGATTGCCATTGGTGTCATCACGTTGTAAAGAGATTGCGATCAAATGCACATTAATGTTTCTGTTATATATTTATATATACAGTTTATTGTTTTATATATATTTTTATCATTCCAAATGTTGTGCAGAGATTAATTCATTGCATGTTGTTGTTTATTTTGAAGACGATTCTATCATAATAATTAATTTGAAAAAATTTAATTTGTCCTTAGTGAAAGTCTTTGAATAAACTTGATATACTGTATGACGTCAGGTTTTCATTTCTATCATGGAAACTACATGGACAGATGGAATGTATGTTTTTATACATACATTCCATAAAATAACAGCTTCTATATGAATAATAAAGATATTCCAATTATTCTCTGTATTAATAATCCGATTAATACATTCATATAAATAGTTGATGTGTATTATTTTTTAAAATAAATTTTGATTTCTTACATTGTATATCATTTAGTCATCCGTATTTTTGCTTAGTTTATTTTGCTGGTATAATTAAAGAAGTTTGAAGTGTTTTGACACTTAGGGCTTTTCATAGAAGACGCCGAAACCTTTCATTCCCTTTCCCCATCCCCTTTTACGGACAGTCAGACACCCTGTAAGAAAAATGGAGCAAACGCACCTCAAGCCGGTTAACTAGTGAATGAAGGTCAGAAGCACCTTTTATTGACCTGTTTATTCTACAGAAAATCTTTGGAAATCTTTGGAATTCAGTGGCATCAGAAATGTGTGATAGTTTGTAATTACAACAACAACAACAACAACAACAACAACAACAACAACAATAATAATAATAATAATAATAATAATAATAATAGCAGTAGAAGTATTAAAATAATAATAGAATGAATTATAGTATAAATAACATCATTAATACTTTTAACGATAATGTTTTATTAGATTTATTATTCACTAATGAGAGTGTTAGAAGAGTATTATTGAGATCTCACGGCTCCCATTTCCCTCATCAGAACCCCAGAAGAACTGCAGAAACCACACGACGGTGCCTTTGTCAGATATATAACAAACTGTTTTCTGTTCCAGGTCATTGTGCATATTTAAGTTAGCATCTCAGCTAAGCACATTGTGAAGTATTGTTTGCTCTAGTGACTGTACTAAGCGTTCTGTTTATGTTAATGCCAAGTTTCATGTGTTTAGTTTTTTTGCCTGACTACCCAAATTACATTACAGTCTCACATTTTTGACTTTGGTTCCCTTGCATTATGGATCCAGCATCTCCTCATTCGTTACAGAACGGTTCGTCAACCTCATATCCAGTGGGACTCGACCCTATCCACTCAACGCTGCGTCTCCACGCTCAAGTGCTAAAATCATTTCAGGAACGACTCAACGTGCTAACAAACCAAAGCGCTAATCCCCCAACTAGTTCAGAGCCTGCAAAGCCCATCTTGCTGCCTGAAAATTTCGACGGAAACTCAGAGCAATGTTGCGGATTCATTCGGCAATAACGCATCATGTTTATCAACCAGCCCCACGCATTGCTGAACGAAAGTCTGTTTATTTTCGCTATTATCCGGAGGAGCACTGGACTGGGCTTCGGCCATTTGGGACAATGATCCATTAATTAGCACTTCTAATAAACATTTTTTGAGCATTTGCATGAGGTGTTGCTGGCCTGGATGTATCCACACAGTTCTTGCGCCTACGACAAGGAATTCAGTCTGTGGCAGATTACACCATTACATTCCAAATTCTGGGGATTCAAAGCAGAATGAAAGAAATTGCATTGAAAGCACTGTTTAAAAAAGGACTCAGTGTTCAACTACAAGCTGAGCTGGTGTGTCGGGGTAAACAGGACATTGACTTTGTCTCTCGTGCCATCTGGATCGACAATCTACTCGGGAATAACCCCATGTCTACGTTAAAACAACCTTTCCACACAAATGCACCAATTAAACCCGCTCAACCTACACATGAACTCGTGCAAGTGGGACGTTCAAAGCTCATGGATCAGGAGTGGCAACGGAGGTGTCTCCTACAATTATGTTGATATTATTGCGGTGGTCCCAATCATGTCTGCTCTACCTGCCCCATAAACCTTGTCCTAGTTCATCTAAAGTTAGTGTTTCCTTAAACACCATTTTGTCTGAGTTTTGTTTATTGGTCAGTATCCACCTCAAATTTAATAATGTGTATGTTCTTTTCCATAGTGGACTAAGGATCTGCACTAAACATTAGTATCCAGATCCCTACTGTGCTCTTACGCATCTTGATGGTCATTCCATTGAGGGAGGCATCACCTGTTGAACAGCACGTATCACAATGGTGGTGGACTCTAAGTAGATGCAGCACCTCTCTTTTCTTGTCGCTTCAGCCCCCAAGATTCCCATAATCTTAGGATACTTTGTGCGCTGTATGTTGATTAATGTAGACTGTGCACTGTATGTTAATTAATGTTTGCTGTGTAAATTGAGCCAAGACCCATGATAGTCTCAGATTCCTGGGCTGACAGCTGTGAAAGCTGATGTGGTTTTAATACTCTTTTGAGGACCCTTAACCCTTCCTGCTCCAGGGGAGCTGTACAATATCTGACCCCGTGCTCTGACCCCCAACTTACTAAGATGGGGATATGCAAAAAAACATTTCACTATTTGTTGTCCTCTGTATAATCATGTATGTGACAAAAATCTATTGAATCCCTTTTTATAAAAGACAATTGAAGCTTGTCTGATGTAATCTGAGTCTGTCCAAAGAGCCAGGGGTCAAAGTTCACCTAATGCTAAGAACTCACATTAAAGATGACATATGGTAGTGTTTTGTGTATACAACTTGTGTGAATGATGGAGCTTACTGGAGGAGGGAAAGTGCAGTGTGTGAGTTTGTGTGTGTGCAGAAATTCACATCCTGTCAAGATTAAACTCTTTTTACAAAACACAGCCAGTGAAACAGGATGCTAGGGGTTTGTAGTGATACCTATGCTAAGCTAAACTGAGCTGCAGGGTTCAAACCCAGAAGCTTTGAGAGCACTCCAGATTCCCATCAAACTTAATCAACTTAATGAGTCATCGTTGGTTCATAGAAATAAAACTTATGGAAATTATTAGAGTGGCTTATCTGAGAAAATAAATACCTTCTCAGAGAGATTCAACAGGATGATCATTTCTCGCTAGTTTAATTGATCAGTTTCATTGACAGATCAGCTCAGGTCTTGGGGAATGATTTTCTGATGGTTGAATGTGTACAAACATCGGAACATCATATTTACATGTAGTTCCTTCTCAAACTCTTAATATGAACATTTCTTCTCTTCTTGGCTGCCACCACAGCGGATCGGTCTTCTCCACACTACATCTGCATCAGCCACTACGTCCTCTACATCTGCTTCTTTCACCCCAACTACCTGCATATCTTCCTTCACCACATCCATAAACCTCCTCTTTGGTCTTCCTCTTTTTGTCCTGCCTGGCACCTCCATCTTCAGCATTTTTCTACCAATATACCGCATGCCCCTCATCTGCACGCTCCCTATTCTCACCACAAATCACAATATAATCCGCAAACATCATCGGGAGAACACTATATAGACTGGTGTTCATCTGTCAACCTGTCCTTCACTACTGAAAACAAGAAAATGTTTGGAGCAAATCCTTGATGAAAAGCCATCTTCACCTTGAAACAGTCCGACATTCTTACCGCATAACTCACTGCTGTCACACTGTCCTCATACATGTCCTGCACCACCCTCACATACTTCTCTGCTACAGGTGTACATGCCACCCCACCACACCAAATCTGTTGATCCATTCTTGATGTCCCGCGATGACTTTGGAAATCACTTCATCACCAGTGGTCTGCAATTGTTTACACACACACACACACACACACACACACACACACACACACACACACACACACACACCGGGTTATTTCTGTTCTAACCCAACTGAGGATGGGTTCCCTGTTGAGCCTGGTTCGTCTCAAGGTTTTTTACGCAACGACTTGAATTGAATTGAATTACATGCTGCTTTATGCTACACCATATTATATACTGTGTGAAATTAATTATGTTGCCTGAGAAATATATCTGAATTCTTACCATGACCTACTACTTTTGCCTTATCTTGAAATATGTAAGCAGTGCTCAAGTGGCGAAAGCAGTGACATGGCAATTTCCATGTTCTTTAAGTACTTGGATAATCAAATGGTTAAGGCATTTAGTTGTTAATTTGAAGATTATGATGACCAGAAAGACGTTTAAGTCTGCACAGATCACTTTAGTATTACCCTTTAATTTCATTTGTTCACTCGGATGATTTTGCACTATTCAGACCTAGTCTGAACTACAACTAGTGACCTCACTACCTCGCTGTTAACTACCTCACTGCTGATCTTTAGTCACTGTCTGTCTTTGTGTTATTGTCATTATCTATTGTCTTGCACTAGTGTTGCACTTGTCTAACTGTTTGCACTGTTCTTATTGTCTGTATTTACTGTCTGCATGTAAAATGACAATAAAACTTTTGACTTTGAACTCCAACCTTCCAAGATGAGATATGTGAAGAACATTTCACTCTGTTGTATTGCGTATAAACCTGTATGTGAAGAATAAATTGGCATTTATTTATTCTGAAACAGATATCTAGTGTTCCTTCAGATAAACATGATCAAACTTTATTCATTCACTCATCATCTAACCCGCTTATTCCCTAATTCAGGGTCACAGGGGTTTGCTCGAGAGTAGCCAGAGTAGCCATACTACCCTTACCATATAACCCTTCTGAAATTCTATTCAAACAGACTCGTGTAATGGTCAGAAGATAAGTAGTTACTTAAATGTAGTATGTCTGAGATCTCGGGCTGAACCATAGACAATTCCAAAAAAAAATTATTGGATTTTTAAATTATTAAAAAGTGAAGTGGTGATGGCAAGAAAAAAGAGAGAAAGAAAAACAGTGTTTGGATTTTACTGTCAAACAAGAAGGAAGGAAAGTCCATTAAACAGCAAGGAATGAACCATCAGTACCATATGTGGCAACATGTAACATAACACATCCTTATATAAACACAGACTTACAGATACAGTTCAGCATTTAGCAGATGTTCTTGTCCAGAACAATATACAAATAGTGCTTATAGTTATAACCTAGAACATTTCACTACTGATACACATACCATCACAAAAACAGTGTAACAAACTCTAAAGACAGTTGTAGAGCAAGAAGGTTTTTTGTGTGTGTTTATGTGTGAAGAGGTTTAGTGAACAGTTTTATCTTCAAACGTCTCTTGAAGGCAGCCAGTGACTCCGCTGTTCTGACAATGATCTGAAGTTTATTCCACTCCATTCCAATCTCGGTGCCAAAGCAGAGAAAAAGCAGAGAAAAGTCTTGAGGCAGACCGAACTTGAGACCTAGCAACAAGACATGCAAAAGGAGAGGACACCCGTGGTGAGTCTGTGTGGTGCAGACGTGGTTCCTTTCAATTTTACCTGATATGAATGGTTTTCCAAGTAGGAAACAAACTACTGCCATTACTTTAATTTACTGCTATTAAATTCAAGGTGGAGAGCAGGATCTTGTGTTTGACCATATCAAATGCAGCTGAAAGGTCTAAAATGATGTCAGATGTTCAGTGCAGAATTTCAGTAACTGTCAAGAGGGCAGTTTCTGTAGAGTGAGCTGGTTGAAACCAGACTGGTTGGGATCTTTGAGGTTGTTCTTTGTGAAGGAGAGGGACAGTTGATTATAAACAGTACGTTCAAGTAGTTTGGAAAAAAAAAGACTACACACACACACACACACACACACACACACACACACACACACTTGATATACATATTTTTGGTCTGAGGAAACCAAATACCCGCAGGAAACCTTCGCAAGCGCAAGGAAAACTCAGATGGAGCGCTTGTCTGGGAAATAAACCTTCTTGCTGTGAGACGACCGTCCTGACCACAGCGCCACCTTGTGACATTATTGAAAAACTAAAATAGCAGAATATGTAAAAATCTGCCTGCCTGTGGCGACATCTACTGTCCAATAATAGGAAGTGAAACAAGGAGTAGCAATAAAATAATAATAATAATTCCTTCCATTACCACACCCATAAACCTCCTTTTTGGTCTTCCTCTTTTTATCCTGTCCGGCACCTCCATCCTCAGCATTCTTCTACCAATATACTGCATGTCCCTCCTCTGCACATGTCCAAACCCTCTCAACCTAGTGTCCCTCACCGTGTCTCTAAAACATCCTACATGCGCGTTCTGACAATTCTCGTCTCATCTTCAACTCTGCCACGTTCAGTTCCTCCTCCTGTCTTTTCTCCAGCTTTCTTCACTTCTCCACACGTTCTCCACTACTTTGCACTGTTGACCCCAGGTACTTAAACTCCTCCACCTTCACAACCTGTTGTTCCTGTAACCTCACCACTCTATTGCCATCCCTCTCATTCACACACATGTACTCTGTCTTACTCCTCCTGACTTTCATTCCCCTTCTCTCCAGAAAGTATCTCCACCTCTCAAGATTATTTTTGACCTAAAAATCAGTACCAGAACACTCCTTCTCCGTTCCTCAGGCATCCCCTCACCTTCCAAAATCCTGTTAAACAATTTTGTCAGAAACTCCTCTGCCATCTCTCCTAAACATCTCCACGCTTCTACTGGAATGTCATTTGTTCCAACCTTCTTTCCTTCTCCTCTTCATCCTGTTAATAGCTGCTCTCACTTCTGCCTTACTAATCCTATTCACTTCCTGTTCCACCATCTCCACATCATCCAACCTTCTCTCTCTCTCTCTCTCTCTCTCTCTCTCTCTCTCTCTCTCTCTCTCTAATTTTCCTCATTAATCAGCTACTCAAAATGCTCTCTCCACCTTCTCAACACACTCTCCTCACTTAGCCAACACATTTCCATCTGTATCCTTAATTGCTCTAACTTTCAATATATCCTTTCCGTCTCTGTCTCTCATACACATCCTCATACGCTATTTCCTTAGCTTTTGCCATCTACCTCTTCACCTGCTGCCTCCTCACCTCATACTCCTGCCTACTTTTCTCATCCCTCTGCCGATCACATTGCTGATTCGCCAATCTCTTTCTCCTTATGCTTTCCTGCGCTTCCTCATTCCACCACCATCCTTCCTTTCCCTTTCCTGATGTCACAAGTACCTTCCTAGCTGTCTCCCTAATCACTTCTGCATGGTAGCAATAAATATTTTTATAGAAATGGACGTTCAGTAGACTTTTGGGGGAGGTAGAACGGGAAATATACAGAACATCGGAAAAACCTGCAACAAACTCAACATGTTAACATGTTGATATGAATCAGAAACTCCATGAATAGATTTTTATGCAGTGAAAAACAACAGTGGACATCAATGTGAGCATAAAAACTAGACAGCAGGTGTTTGTCTGTATTCATACTGTTTCTGACTTCTTTCAGGTTTAGTAGTCAGTGTAGCTGTAGTTACATTGTCTGCCAATAGAGGGCATTTTCCTCCCATTTCCCCCCCTATTGTGTCTCTTTCATTAAATACTACGGTATGTTTACTTCCTTTTTGACTGTTGCTTTAGATTTCAGTATTAATGTCACCTGAATATAATACAACGCTCCGTTTTTTAAAGTGAAAAAAGGACAAACAAACTTTCCAAATAAACGATATCAGACCCATTCCCATTACCTTACAACGATCAAAACCTACATACAACCCTCAAACCTACATACAACCCTCAAAACTATAGCCCTACAACCTTCAACCCTACATACAACCCTTAAACCTATAACTCTACAACCCGAGAGAGAGAGAGAGAGAGAGAGAGAGAGAGAGAGAGAGAGAGAGAGATTTCCGTTTCAGATAGGAATTCCACCTAGTAATTAAGTTGCCCCGGTAGCCCCGCCCACTCGCTATCATCCATTCACAAGCTTTTCAGTGTTCAGTGTGTGGAACCGGATGTCTGTCGAAGAAGTGTTCGGGGTAAGAGGGGAGGATTCTTACCCTCCCCCGACACTCCTCTTACCCTCCACCATCACTCCTCCTCCCTGCATCTCTCCTCCTCCCTCACTCCTCCTTCTCCCTCTCGGCGCTGTAGCTACAGTTGAACCAGTTTGGTGAGGAAAATATTTGGTAGCTGGTTGTGGCCGTTTAGCGTTTAAAACAGATGAACTACGCACCTACGTCATTTCTCTTTACTTGTTAATGTGTCATGTGACCGCGGACCGGATCCCCGGACAGTCCACGGATTTACAGCTGTACAGACCAACAGCGTTGTTTTCTCCTCCATATGGCACGAAACGGAGTTTTTTTTCCCCTTCGCTGAATCGGAAGAATGTGAAGCTGTTCTCAGATCAGTGAGACACCATTCAAACCTTCTGCCTTCGTGTGTGTGTGTCCACTAAACTTCCGAGGTAAGAGCGCGCGCGTAGTCACTGCTGTTTGTTTAACGAATTGCTTCACATCCAGAAAAAAACTGTTTCCACCCGACAAATGCATTTATTCATTAATTCATAGTTCTTTTAATTCATTAGTTATAGTACTTAAATTCATCAGTTATAGTTCTTTAATTCATCAGTTATAGTTCTTTAATTAAGTTTTTTATTTGAGGATTGAAACTTTTTGCTCAGCACTGGGAACTGAACCCATAACCTTCTAATTAGCAATCCAACACCTTTACTACTACTACCACAACCAAAATTCAGAAATGTAGCCATCGAAACTGTCAAGAGATGTCAGAAAAATAATTATGAGCAGCAACTACATCAGCAAAGCATACTCCAGTTCCCGCAGGACCATTTCGTCACCTACAAGTTGATTATATTTCAATTCAATTCTTCTGTTTAATCAACGTGGAGAATGGAATCACTGAAATCTGTTGTTTGTAGAAGAAACAAATTCTCCACTTGTTAACTCTGGTTTTATCCTTTCACTTGGAACATGGGGTTCTAATCCTGTTAAACACAATAACATGTTTACTCTGTTTCTGACACTGAGCAGTTATTAATTTTGGTAGTTTTGCTGATATTGTGTCTGATATTTGCTGGTTTTGCTGATATTGTGTCTCAATGAATGAGAATGATCAATAAATTCAGTTTATTACACACACACACACACACACACACACACACACACACACACACACACACACACCATAAAACATAATAAAACAGTTTTCCTCACTTAATAATAAGTTTGGGTCAGAGTGCAGGCTCAGCTACCATTATAGTGTTCCAGACAGGAAGGGGTAAGAGTCAACCCAACAGTGGTAGACAAGGTGGTGGTTGGGTTTGAATCCAAGTCTTGCTGGGGGAAGTGTTGGGGGTAATGCAGGGGTTAAAGTGTTGGACTATGTCTGGCTTTAGTTTCTCTTCTGTTTTCTTGGTACGATTATTCTGCAGACCTGTGAAATATCTCAGGCGTGTCATCAGATATTAGACAGGAATAATCAATAAAAATGATCCGAGGAAACCATCAGGCTTCTGAACCACCACTACCACCACCAGACTGAAAGTGCTAATCAGTAGAACCACGTAAATTAGACTGTCCAAAATATGTAGCACACCAGAGAGAACCTGGGAAATATTTAATAGATTTATTATGGCTGATTGTGTAGGAATATTCAAACAGAATGGGTGCAGGGTCAGTGCACCCAAACTTTTTTCAGTATGGAAAAGATCTGTGTATCACTAACATATAAAGTGACCGACAGTTTTGTGGTTATTGTTAATTAACGACGCTGATTCCAGGATGTGTTTAGTTTTTTAAGTTGCATAAAACATTATTTGCACCCTGTAGTGTAGCATTAATGATCTGTTTCACAAAAGTCTAAACTCGTCTCATCTTTTGGGATCAGTTCCTCGTTGTATAAATGTAGATATATAGACGTAGTGTAGTGCCTGTGTAAAGATTTACAATATCCTATGAAATGGCTTTAATTCCAGCTCAAAAATCATTTAAAATAATCTGTTATAAAATAATAACACTGTTATTCATTGAGCAGAAGAGAACGAGGGATTCTCCTCCACTTTAATATGCTTAGATGCTTAGGTGTAGCACCTCCACCCTAGTGATGTTTAACCCGTCTGTTCTTTTGGTTTGATACCACTCATCAGTTTACTTCTCTTATGTCCTGTAACTAAACACAGGACTGCTGTCTCTCTGATCCAATAAATAATTATTACTGTTACAGCACTTGGTAGAAGCTCTTATCCAGATAAACCTTATTTATCTCATACAGCTGAGAAGAGCAGTGCTCTGAGGTCCTGGACTGGCGGAATGGTGCACCTTTTCATAAATAGCACAGCAGAACTCTCTCTTTCTCTCTCTCTCTCTCTCTCTCTCTCTCTCTCTCTCTCTCTCTGTCTCTGTCTTTCTTTCTCTCTCTCTTGCTCTCTCACTCTCTCTCTCTCTCTCTCTCTCTCTTTCTGTCTGTTTTTCTCTCTCCCTCTCTGTCTTTTTCTTTTTATCTGTGGGAGAGAGCATGAGTAATGTCTGTTTGTTTGTTTTCCAAACCAAGGAACATGACCATACACAGCCAGCCATTTCATGCACTTCCTGTGGACTCTGGCACGCTGCTCACTGCATGCCTGGAGCTGGAATGCTAACATGTCTGCTGTTTGTGTGCTGAAACTGAACTGCAGACTGTAGTCCTACCATTTTATATATCAAATTGTATGTGGTTCTTCAAAGTGAGCACATCCTTAATCCTTTCTTCATCTCTACATCCTGAGCCATCTCCTCTTCATCCTCCTTTCTCACAGTTTCTCTCTCTTTTTCCTGAGTCGTATGGTGGTGTTTGTTTACATTCAGGACCAGACCTTTCAACTGCTTCTGCTGTTTTTCATACAAATCATATTTATTTCCTTAAAAACTCCTCCAGAATCAACTCAGCGATGTTATCTTCTAATACTTACGGTATGTTTTAAAATTTAGCAGCATTAATTAAAGTAACTTGTGAGCTGTAACTTCAGCCTGTACCAGCAATCAGATGTTCATGGATTGGTTTGTGTATCACACAATGAGGGGGTGGAGGGGTATGAATGTTGGTGAGACAAGCAATTTTCTCTCTGAATTCTGTTAATTTCCTGCAGCACATAGTTGCTGGTTATTGCTGTTAATTGCTGAGGATCAGATGCTTGTCTGAGGTGTGGGAGTGAGACAGACATGTCTGGACATGAGCTGTAATCACTGCTGTAATGTGTTGAACTAAATCTGATCTGATCACTAACTGCCTGTACATAGACACGAACACTTTAGAACACAAGAGGACATTTTCATCCAGTGTGAAAGCTGGAGAGAACAAATCCAACATCTTCTGAGTTATTAGGAAGATTCAACCAAATGAAAATCTGGATTAATGTTTGTATTTGAAGCCATTTCTTGGTTAAACCTTTTGCTTAATTCTGAATCTGCAGCAGTTTGGTAGATCAAATTGTTGATCCATGGTAGATCCTGAATTCATGATGTTTTTAGCGTGTATAGTTTTTTAATTAAAGACTTCTCCATCTGATCATCAGTGTATCGTGTATTTACATTCTATCTCTCGCTCTATGTATTAATAAAAGGTAGGGCTTTTCTAAGTAGTAGGGCCTGCAATAGCACCATTTAACCAGAGTGGCGCTGTAGCACAGGACTGTAGTTCAGTGCTCGCATGCTGCAATGTGTAGTGGCTCTGATATCATCTCTAGAAAAAAATTGAAAGGACAGCATTTGATCTGCATTGGATTGACAGAAATTTTTCAACCAGAAGCTGAATAATTCCGTCCCCCTTTCACTCTAATCTGCGATGGTATCTCTTCGTTCCGAGTGGTGGAACACACTTGATCCAGGTCAGCAGTAGCAGGTAGAGCAAAGCATGTTGTGAAACTCTGATGAGAGAACGTCTCCACCTACAGATTGTTTACTTTTGGGATGTTGTGAAGCTGAATCCTGAAATTCTCCATCCTTATTGAAACAGGAACAATGGATTTTTTTTTTATCGTTGGTATAATGGAACCATATCACATCAACATGGCATATAAGTTCTCCCAGGAATAGCAAGCTAACAGACTAGCCTCCTGAGGACATCAATGTCCATACCACCAGATGTAACATGTTTTAGTTGGGTTTTTTGGATTCTGTGGCTCAACAGCAGTTTTGGATTTCCAGAATGTAGAACACATGTAGAGATTTAAATGAACTGGTGTCTGTTAGGATAAAATGCAAATTATGTTTCTGTAGTTAAACTTCTAGTAAAATGGCTTTAAAAAAAGAGGCTTCAAATGGCTGCTCATTTCAGACTTCCACTTTTACTGGTAAAATTAGCATGTGAGATGTGAATGCTAGAAAAAAACCTGCCATCAACACAATAAGTACCCCTACACACACACACACACACACACACACATCTGCTTCTTTTGCCTCTGGATTTAAAGTAAGAGTTTTATGAATATCTTCATGCAGCTTTTCTGAGAACATTGTTGGGATGTTGATCAAATTCCTTTAACCCACATAACTTGCACCTTGTTTTATTTTAGTTGTTTTGTGTATGTAGCATAAAATGTTTTACAGTGAGTCTGTTTCTTTTTTTTTTTTCTTCTAGTAGTTGTGTGAACTAAGATTCATTCATCTTCTTAGCCCTGAACTCCGGATCTAAATCAGGACCACGAACTAGCAGAACTATTGTAACATACCTGAGCTCTCAGTTCTTCCCAAAATTACCCCATAAACACACGTTCAGAGTTTCAGGATTATTTAAAACATCTTTAACTTCACTGATTGTAATTACACCAAGCCAGCCACTGTTAGGTCCCTTAACCATGCCCGCTCCAGGAGCGCTGCACCATATTTGACCCTATGGTCTGACCCCCTATGTTCTTATCACTTCACTGATTCATTCATCACTGCTTGGCAGTGGTGGTGTTTCCCAGTCTCCCGATCAACACCGAAACCATGCTCTGGTGTTCCTGTCGAACAAAGTAAGTTAAAGTACTGTAAAACTGATCGATGATATGTGTAAAAGAAACTCAAAAAACATCTGGAATGCTCTTTCATTCAACACTCAACCCTCTGGTGGTTCATGCACAAACATGTCCAAGGCATGTCACCTACCCTGCTGCCACGCTGCATGCCTGATCATGTCACATGGGCAAATCCAGGTCATCCAGTTACTTATTAACCTTCTATGTAGATAAACATTATCACACACAGATTAACAATAAAATACTGTCACTCCATTAGTGTGTCGCCTATGAAGACAGTGACAAGCGGCACAATGTGATAACGTAGACTGTGTCTGTCTGTGTGTGTTTGCTTGGTGGCATAAGCTTATTGATGTTGAGAGAGAAAGATCAACGTTGTCTTGTTCAACCTTAAGCCTTTTCCTCAATCCCACTCCTCTCTCTCTCTCCCCTGCTTTCACTCCTTGTTTGTTAAGCATTTTAATAGCTTTGAGAAGAATGGAAATGTGAATTTTTAAGAGTGTTTTGTCTATTATGTAAGTGTCCGCAGTGGGTCCAGGGACTTTAGTGGAGATATACCTCACTAATACACCTCTTAATATCACAATTATACAATGTAAACACACAATATAACAAGAAAACATAAAGTAAAGAAATAAAATACATCCCACATTTAAAGGCTGTAAGTCTGTGTAACCAGTGGTCAGCACTGGTCAAGAGGTGGTAGATAAACCTTTTCCTGGAGACAGGCGAGATATCTACGTTATAACAGATAAACCTACCATTTCCATGTGGAATAGGAGGTGGAAATTTTCCCCGTAATGTCGTATTGGAAGTGTGTTTGCCTCATCTGGCAGTCTATGATATAGAGCGGAATTTTTGGACTTTTCATAAAAACTCTGATTGTGAAAATCACAAACTGCAAGTCCATTTTTATTTGGATGCTGTTTATCCATATTACTTCAAAACAGGATTTTTATAGTAGGTAAATCATTCAGACTTAGTCATTTTATGAATAGCTCACATTCTGAAAGTGTGTGCACCTCTTATGTCTTATGTCCATATCTGCATTATATTGCTTTTTCTGGATGGAGCATAAAACGGGGACTTTCTATAAAATGTTGCTCCTGTGCAGAGCCTCAGATGAAGCTCCATAAATTCTTCACTGCTTGGAGAGGGAGAACAAGGAAAATTCATTCACTGTATATATCACTATAACTATACCTTCTTTAAAGAAAGTATTTCCACCCTGGCCACAAGAAGTTAATCATATTTTTGATTGTGCAGGTGTCTCTTGTACAGACAGCCTAGATTTGTAGAGCAAGTTTTAAAGTCACTAGGGCGGAAGTCGATCAAGTTCTACTGGCTTTGCCAAGCTGCCGAAGTCATGCCATCCATCTGCAAGGACTTTGATTGGAGTTTTCTTCAATGGTATTATGCGTAGACTAAGCTTGGGGGCCATAAAGAATAACTCTCATTGTTCTGTGTTTATTTATTATTTATTAAGACTCACTACTTTCCCCAGCCCAAAGTTCTCTTATTAAGAAAAAGCATTTGAGTGCATTCATTATTTAGCGCTCAGTGGGTTTGCTGAGTATTCAAGACCTACTTCACCCTTGGCACGCTGTTATTGTAGCACATTGCTGTGGTGTGCAGTAATATTACACTGTTAACCATGCTACAGCTGTGCTAGCGTAATGTAGCAATATCCTATAGTTCTGTCTCGCTACAGTTTAGTGAAGATTGAACTTGTTGTCTTAGTCCCGAGTCTTAAGTTCAACTCAGTTGATTTTATACAGAAAAGTGATTAAGGTGTTTGACTAATACCAGAAATACTGGGGTTCGATTCCCACCTCCACCAAGAGACCACTGTAAGTAGCTCTGGATGAGAACATCTACCAAATGCCAAACTGTAACTGTAACTTTGTCTGATTTTTGGAAGAACAGGACAAGGGTCAATTGCGTACCCATTCACACAATACAAACAATTTAATGTCAAAATGTCTGCAATCTGTAAAGAGAGAACCTAAAAATCTGGTGGAAACCCCTGGAACATGCAAATGCTACTTGAAAAATGCATGCAAATGCTACCAACCCTTGATATGTGAGGCAAACCTGCCAAACTCGACACCGTTTTTACCTCCTGTATCATTTCCGCTCTCCCATATCTAACATTTCTTTAGACCACGAGCAGTTTGATTGACTCTGCACACGCCACTGAATTAGTCTGTTTGGGTTTTGCTTTAACAAAAGAAGATACAAATCTTTTTGGAGCAGGAAACGAGTGAGATACATTTTGTAATAAAATAAAACCTTGCTAACCTTTTGGAACGTGGGTAGTTTCATTTTGGTGAGGACATGTTGACTACGAGTCATAATATAATACAGGTTTGATATTTCTTTATTTCAGTCTATCTAAAACCTACACGTGTTAGGTTCTTACAAACTCCACACAGAAAGACTCCTACCTGGGAATCAAACTCTGGAGCTTCTGGATGTGAAGCAACAGTGGTAGCGACTACACCACCGCGTCACATTTAAAGCTCACCTGGAATCACCTGGGCTCTGCCCCTCATGGTCTGAGTGATAGTCTTCAAATAGTAGAGGTTTACAGACCCCCATGGAGGACATTTTAATATAGCATGTGTCTGTTTTTTAATGTGATTCTGAAGCTAACAGGTGAGCTCTGATTCCAGACACAACCAATTGGGTCATTAATCAATATAACATGCCAAATTCCATAATTGCTGACTACAGAGGACTGCTGTTCCCACAGTGCTTTCCCACAGTGCACAAAGCTGATTCCTGGATCTCATCTAATGGTAACGTTTATATGCCAGAGGTACTGAAGGGGATTTTCGCAATGCAACATTAACCCCAGCCATCGCGTTACACAGGGTGTGTACTTTTCTGGGAACTTTTTTACTGGTTGAACTTTAAGGAACTTTACAATTGGAATCAATTGTGGTTGATGATTCTGACAGGCCAGTATGCGTTATCTTGACCTTCAGTAATGTTCCCATAACTACAAAAACATATTTAGCAAAACTCATGAAAATTCCTCAGACATTAGGAACAAATGCAGGGTTTAATCGCAGTGCAGATGTGCATCTTCTGCTAGGATTAATGTTCGGAGGTTTACACTGCAATAACTAATAAAAGGTTAATGGAAGCCTGGAACCCAGGTATTAGTTTCTCATAAAGACTTTCAGTAAATATTGAATTAGGAATGTATAATTATAGACTTGAAGATCTCTAGGACAGAAGTTGGCTGATCTGGTGGCTTTTTGTTAAAATGAAGAGCAGGGCTTTACGTTTAACCCTGGGAATGGTGCTGAATTACTGAGGTGTTTTGATAGAAACAAGAAAAGTGGAAGTTGTGTTTGAATGTCTCAGCGTTCTGTTTTCCTTCAGTTGTATTTTTAGAAATTTGTGTTGGCGTTTACTCATTTTGTGCTGTTGTAATTCTGTACGGGAAGATAGTTTCATGTCCTATGCCCCTTTTAATGGAATGATTACATTTGTTTCTCCAGACGCTGCACATTTGTAAACAAGTCTGCATACTTTCTCTGACTTCTGGTTTTCATTTCCTTACAACTTCTCTTCTCTTCTCTCACTTTTTAAAAAAAAATATTCCATCCACTCCAACTACATAATTATCAGAAAAAAATTGTTTTTTCTTTACTGTCAAACATTAACTCTAAGTAAACTTTTGGAATTAACTGGAATTTTCCTTTTCTTTAAAGACACAATAAATTGGTGAATAATTCTCCCTCGCTCAAATTCTGCTGTTTACAAAATGCAAAACATCTGTTAATATTTATTGATCTAAAACATAAGTTTACTGTATTTTAATGATGAAAAATAAAGAAAAATGTTTTGTTCTGAAGTGTATATAAATATCTGGTTTCAACTAGCTCGGGTGAGAGGATGAGTAGATAGAAGGTAATAATGTAAAAGTATTGGTAGCTCAGAGTATAAGCTGTTGGTCTGCTAATTGGAAGCTTTTGTGTTCAGTTAACTCCCAATTGCTCAGTTGTATAAAGAGAGAAAGGTAAGTTTTGGAAGAGGACATATCTCAAATTCTGTACAGGGATTCTGCACAGGGATGGTGCATGAAGTGCAACTATGCATGTGAAAGTGTTTATTTGGCTGCAATTGTGCAATTTTACCAAGCGTTATGGAATTTCCTGTTTGTCTGCATTTTGTCTCATCCAACCCGAACTTGAACCCAAGTCTGCTGGTAATCTGTAGCACATTAAGGATCTACATTAGAACTATTCATTAGGGTTCTACATTAATTCAATTAAATTTTATTTGTATAGCGCTTTTTATAACAGCTAATTCCTTAAAGTAGCTTTACAGAATGAATGATAAATAGATGAATGTTAACACTCTTCGTTATCAATCTTCATTTAGGATCATTAACACTCTTCATTAAGGAACTTCATTAGCACTCTTTATTAAGGATCTACATTAGCACTGTTCATTAAGGAGCTATATTAACACTCTTAGCACTCTTCATTATCAATCTTCATTAAGGATCTACATTAGCACTCTATTAGTACTCTTCTTTAGCACTCTT
>JAOTRA010053169.1:0-18453 GCA_026260255.1 Pseudolaguvia tuberculata | reverse complement strand
ACACACACACACACACACACACACACACACACACACACACACACACACACACACACACACACACACACACGAAAAAACATTGTTAGTGCAGATCACCACGTGTGGAAATGTGCTCAGATGTTCCATCTGGACATGGCTGTCTGTGTAGGTCTTAGTGTGCGTCTTTATTGTGCTTGCAATGTAGCTGTTTCACTAACCATCTTTAATGACAGTGGTACAGACATTGGTTAGACATTACTGTACACCGAGTGTTAAAAGAACAGTAACATTTCAACCACGTTTAATGATGAATAATGTAGAGTTTTATAATAATGATATATTTCATTTATTTAATTTCCCTGCAATTAGCTATAACAGTATTAAACACAATGGATTTAAACATGTAATTTGTGTATTTTAAGCGTGCTGAATTATTTTGCTGATTCTGCTCGTCTAGTGTAGATTTTTAAATGAAAAGATTAAAGAATCGTTACCTTGGTTTATGAAGAACAAAAGAGTGGAGACCTTTTTTACAACTTTTTCATTCATTCATAATACAGGATCACAGGGGTCTGCTGCAACCTATCCCAAGCACACAGAGCGAGAGGAGGGTGTATAACCCTGGACTCAATGTTATAGTGAAGTTCTCTTACTCTACTCCTACCTTAAATGTACGTAGTCATTGATGTAACCAAATTGTGTCTATATTAGAAATGGTCCAATTTTTTTCATTCCGGGTCAGAACTTGAAGGTACCAAACCCTCCTCCTGTTCTACCTTTGATCTATTATTTGATTACTGATTGAAAATTGCCAACATTTACATAATAAAAACAACAACAATAAAGTGGCTAATTTCTTATTTACCATAATAGCTTGTCAAGATTAAAGAGTTTACACACGCTGGTAAGAAGCACATGCTTTCAGCAGCCGTTACTACAAAAAAAAATAACTCAATACAACAACAAGCAGCTGAGTGTATTGTGCAACCAGCAAGCTCCCCCACACACACACACACACACACACACACAAACACCAACATAAACACACTTGTGCGTGCAGGCATGTACTCCAGTTTATGAACTTTACTAACATACAAATACACTTACTTTGAGGAATGCACAAGTTTCATTTTCACATCCAGTTCATAATTTTCACATCCAGTGCGCCACATCACAGACAGCAACATTTCTCTTTGGAATAATTTTAAAGTGATTTAAAAACAAAAATCTACCACATTAACCCACAGAAAAGTTCAGAAATTGAGTCAATGTTAAGTTTTAAGAGACAAGATGGAAACAGTCAGAACATTGTTTACTTTAATTATTTTAACAGCTGCTTTAAATTTGTCAGAGCTCATATTTCATTTTACAATGTCCTGCACAATTCACTCATTTCAACCATTTAACAAACAAAACATTTTTGTTTCCTTACCCACTATTCATTCACTCTTCTGTAAAATGTGCAGTAGGTGCATGTGCATTCCTGACTTGCACCAAATGCAGACTAATACATGCATCAGGTGACACAATCTTAACAGACGGGGTATAAATGTGGAAGCAAAAGAAAAGAATATGCGTTCCTTAATTGTGTGATCCTTTTCAGGCCTCAATCATGTGTCCAAATAAATTGGATATGAATCGATATGTGCGTTAGCGTCTGCCATGTAAGCAGACAGATGGGATTTTCAACAGTCATCATGAAATATGCGACAATGAAGCATTGTGGAAATCGTTCGTTCATTCATCTTGTTGCCCGCTTATTCCCGAATCCGCGGTCACAGGGGCCTGCTGCGCCACACATTCACTCCTATGGACAATTTACAAATCAGCAATCCACCTAATCTACCGGTTTTTGGACTGTGGGAGGAAACCAGAGTACCCGGAGGAAGCCCACGCAAGCGCGGGGAGAACATGCCAACTTTGCACAGAAAGATCCCGGCCCGGGATTCGAACCCGGGACCTTGTTGTTGTGAGGCGACCTTGCTAACCACTAGGCCGCCTCAGTATATTAAGTTAGGAAATTTTTGCAGTCATGTTCGTAAGCGTTCATCATCTTTGATTATACAGCATTATACACTGTACATGTGATTGCATGTAAAAAACCCCCCAAAAAACCTGTTGAACCACATGTAACAGTTTTACACCTATAAATTGTTTATTCCCATGATTAAAACAAATGTCTTTTTTTATTCCAACACTATTTTCACTTTCCTTTTGCTCCAAATTCTTGCTGGACTCCTCTGTATTGCCCCTGGTGTAATAGAAGTATGCAGTCAGACAGATATGAGCACAACACTCTATTGTCTCTCACACACTTTTTTTCTTCCTTCGGCTGCTCCAGTCAGGGGTCGCACATTCGACTTGGCAGGGTTTTACGCTGGATGCCCTTCCTAAAGCAACCCTCCCATTTATCCGGGCTTGGGACTGGCACTAAGGCTGCACCCTAATGGCTGGGTATTTATGGTCAATTTAGACTCAACAATCCGCCTAATGTACATGTTTTTGGATGGTGGGAGGAAACCGGAGTACCCTGGGGAAACCCACGCAAGACCCCAAACACTGGAATCGAACCCGGGACCTTCTTGTTGTTAGGCGAGCAAGCTAACCACTACACCGCCGCGCCGTCCTATTGTCTCACTATCGAAGGAATACTGTATAATATTTGTGAGTAAAACATTCTGAAAGACTTTTCGCTAAACAGTATTCATTTTTATAATTTTTAAAAACATGTCTGATCTAGCCAGGCTTTAGTACCTAACCTCAAAACAAAGAATGAAACAAAGACCAGTGGGGCCTCTGAGGGACTTAATATAGTCCAATTAATAGTGATTGGTGGGAACCAAAAATGACACTGAACTCCCTCCAGTCCGTCCCCGTACTCTTAAAGGCCCAGGTTAACGACAAACAGTTCAAGGCTCACAGTGTTACAGGCCAGAAGAGGAGTGCCGGGATGGCATTAAAGGGGTCATGAACTAAAAAATTAAATAGCTATTGATCTCCTAAGGCTATTGTGCTATAAAAACATGCTGTAAGTTTCAGAACTTTAAAAAAAAAAAAAAAAAAAGGTTGTTATTCTAGAAGCAGCTCATATTTAAGGCAGTCACACAAATCAATGTTGTAACGTTCTACTTGATGATGTAATAAAGTAGATAAGCACCGCCTCTGCATATTATGAATGCCTGCTTCGACTTCACTGTCTTTACCTCCGCTCATTGTTAATTTACACATTATCAATAACTAAGATGCTGTCGAAAGGGGATTAGCTTTATTTTTAAGATGTTTCAAAACTGCTTCACAAAAAGCTCGGCCATTTGTCTGTTGCCATTTTATTTCCAAACAAGTCTCAATTCGACCCTGGATTTTCTGAAAGACATAAGACTGCCAAATATATTGATCTGACTAATGTCCCACCACAAAAGTGTAAGAACTATTTATTAACATTATGCAATCACTACTACTTTGTGTGCAAAACAATTAACGCAGCCCCATATCAGATTCCTGCGCATATTCCTGTATGGAGTTTACATGTTTACTCTAGTTTCCTCCTAGAGTCTAAAAACACGTACATTGGATTGATTGGTGATTCATAATTGTCCATAGATGTGAGTGCAAGAGTGTGTAATTGTTCTAGTATGTAAGGTCTTATGATTGAGGCTTAGCCATCATGATTGTGCCCGGTCATACTGCAGGTGACAATGAAAATGAGCAAACATACAGCAAAACAACCATCAGTTGCTGTATGTTTATTAAATAACAGCCAGCTGGTTATAAACATAAAAATACTTAAATTATCATTGCCATTTGTTTGCTGAGCAATAAAATTGTAATGGGCATTGGGAACATCCTGACACAGTAAAATTCTTAAAGAACGATCTTTAGCTTAAACCTTACTTAGAATATGTCCTCAGTTGTTTTGAAATAATAAATACAAAAAGAATCCAATGATTTACTGAGCGAGTGTCTTTATAAAATCACTCTTTTTCCAGTCTGGTCCAGACCACAGTCACGGACAATTCACCGCAACGTCTGGTGAACAACCGCGTTCCTATGCAGAATGCTCTTACAGCCGGAACATAATTTGGGGCTTTTTCCTCAGGAATGCTTTGACTCTCTACTTTGAAGAAAACCATTGGTGTTAACCTTTTTAAAAAAATTTGTGAACTTTGACCAATTAGACAGCAGTGTTGAAAAATAACAGATTTATGTCAACAATAAATGGTTTTATGTCTTATAAGTGAAATGGGTAAGTGATTTTAAAAAAAAAAAAACAAGCATTTTTGGTTTTGCTGGTTAATTCCTGATCTAAGAATGCAGATAAAATGCGGCACGTACTCAACACTGCATGCTCACCGACGAGAAACGTTACAGATTAAACCATAACACAATGATTGTCTAAAAAAGAAACATCTAAATGTTTAGAATAAAAAAAAACATTATTAGAACAAATCCAATTTAATAAATGTTAACCTGGAACGCAGAGTAATAAACACCAGCATATTGAATTAATAAAAGGCCCTGTGTTGTGGAAAAATAGAGCAAAAACAAAAATAAAAATGGCATCCAGTTTGAATAGGAAACAGAGGGGTCTCTCACGGGAATGGCTCTGAACACAAAGGCCAATGTCTAGTGGGTAGGAGAGTGAGTGAGTGTGCTCTTACGCATGCCTGTTTCTGTCTTTCTCCGCCACCTCACATGACAAGCTCTATGGAAATGCTTATCTTTAAAATCGCTCAAATGGTGCAGACTTGAAGCGGATAAGGAAGCAGAAAACTAGGATGTATTTGAAGGTGCAAGTGTAACTGCAGATGACTATTATAGAGGTTTTTAGCTGCACACATGATTATTTGTTTTGGTATAAAAGGTTGAACAAACAAAAGTACTCTTTCTGAAATGCCAACACATTCAACGTGTTTTTCTCTTAGCATTTCAGAAAATCCTAATATCATTGGGGGAAAGTGTTATACTGGATTCTTGCTACCACCACCGTGTCCAAATTGGCCAATTTAAGAGATTAAATATTAACTGGCTGGTTGGATCAGGCATGTCAGCAGTTGATACAAGTTTAAACTATGCAGGACAGGAAATTCGTAAAGCTAAATAAACATGCAAGTAAACGTCTGAGAGCAGTGTGGTTAATGCATCATGAGAAAACTATCTGTAATTGTCAAACAACCTGCGATGTGAATGAGGAAAAAGTCCCAGAGAAAATGTATGACCGCCTTCTTTAAGTGTCAGTCATACCACCCAACGGAGGATGCGCAGCTTCATGCGGCCAAAAAGCAAGTAGGGCAGAATCTGACAGAATTTTTTTTATATTTTTCCTACACCACACAGCCCCTGTGCAATCAAAATTTAATGATATCAAAAATTAGTAAATGAGTCTTTCCACTGAATTGTGATTAGGTGTCAATTTCTCCTGTAAATAAATGCTGTGAAGCCTGTAACATAGCAAATTTAAGAGCAATCCAGCATTGTAATGCTGATGCTGTACCTATGCCTTTATCTTAACGAAATCCTGCTGGAAATAGACTAATACTGATATGAAACCTTGTCATGCGTAACCGCCCTAAAAAGGGGACCAATGGATAAACAAGGGAGAGCGGAAAAGTGGAAATGGATCCTTAAAATTTTATTTGTGCGAGTGTGTTCAGCAGTTGGAGAAATCCAGAAAAAACCTAAGACAAATATTTTGTCCAATTCAAAAAAAGGTCAACGCTACTATATGACCATAGCCATGATATTAGATAATTTATTGTAAATTGTAAAAACATGTCACAGAAAAATACAGTTATCTGTTGATCATTGCAAAAGGCCAGTATGTTATTAGTGTTACTACACCACATTCCTCCGCCAACGTGTCTATCGTGCCAACGTGTCTAGTGACTTAAAAGACTAATGCAAAAGGAAACGATCATCCATCCATGTGTCTTTAAAAGGTGCTATGTTGTTATTACAGAATGTTACTACACTAGGATCATCTATGCATCTACCTGCATGTCTATTAAATCAATCTATCCATTATGGGAAAGGGGGAAAGAAAGGGGATTCAATTTTTGAAAATGTTTTCTTCGCCTATCCTCATCTTAAGTAAGCTATTGTACAGCGCCCCTGGAGTAGGAAGGGTTAGGGGTCTTGTTCAAGGACCCAACAGTGGCGGAGGTGGGGCTAGAACCCAGGTCTTTCTGGTCTACCGATCAACAACCTGCACCTTAACCATAGAGCCCCATTGAACCATTGATCCCGGTGGGTGGAAATCTTCAGGTACATTACAATATGATCATGATTTTCTCGATCCAAAACCGATTCTTCATAGACCTTTTTTTCTAAATCTTCTGCTGTGTAAACATGTTCCCGTCTTTCTCTTTATAAACAAAAAGCAGAGAAACGCCAATAAAATGTTCATTTACTAATAAAGTCGTGATCAGAATGAACGGAAGCTCAGACCGGAACATGGAAACGTCAGATTATTAAAACAATTACAAAACACGTAATGCAGTAAGGCCACTCAATCACCTGTAACTGTGTGTGAAACCCTGCATTAACCACCATGGAGAACCACCACAAATCCATGACAATAATACCACCACTGATCGAGTGATTTGCTTCACCTTTTTTTACAATGTGGTGGAAGCGCTGCAAACTGTTCCACACAGTGGATTTTAAATAAAATTTTGATTTGACGTTTATTTTTGTTGAAATGTAGTCAACAGCTTTGTGTCATTCAGTGTGTGTCTGTATAAAAAAAAAAACCCTGCATTTTCCCCTGCAATGTGTGTAGTTTGGTGAGAGTGCATGCGCACTGAGATGTGAATACATGTCTGTATCTAATAATCTAAAAGTTCAGAATATTCTAAACTGTTTTTGTTCTTCATTTTAATAAATTAATGTGTTTAACATTTTCTCACACTTTGTTTCACAAACTCACATGCTGTCACAACCTGATTTTATTTCAGATTTTTTTTATTTGAGTCTTTTAAGAAAGCGGTAGCTTAACGGTTAAGGTGTTAGACTAATACCAGAAAGACTGGGGTTCGACTCCCACTGCCCCTGAGCAAGGCCATTAACCTCCAATTGCTCAGTTGTCTAGAAAATGTGCTGACATATTTGCCAAGAGAAAAAGAGATCCATAAAACATTTATAATGAAATACAGGTTTGCTACAAACCTACAAACAATTAAAGATGGTTCCGATGATCTATCTCAGTAACAGATGAGCTTCCACCAGGAATAAAACAAACTAACTGTAATAACCTCAGGAGAGTCCACCATCACGGTATTAACTGACATTACCAGGATGATCTCACGCTGCTCATCAGACTGTAGAGAAAAATAAAAACCTAAAGAAATACGTAGAGATCCTAGTAGAAGAGAGGAAGGGATAATCGATAAACATGGGTCATCATCTATGTTTAGGATTTTGTCTCAGAAATAGAGAGTAAATTGATTGATTTATTGTAAATAACGCGGTGTACAGATTTTATTAGAGCGACGTGAGAGAGAGAGAGAGAGAGAGAGAGAGAGAGAGAGAGAGAGAGAGAGAGAGATAGACGCCTTCTTGATAGCAATCCATGTCCTTTAGACAAAAGAACGATCGCGAAATCTAGCTTTGTGGCAACACACACACACACACACACACACACACACACACACACACACACACACACACACGATTTGCCAATGCAGTCGCGTGGCGCAGATACAACCACTACATCTACAATACACTGATATTCATGGTACACACCCCCACGTACACACACACGGGAAATCAACCAGAATCTACAACATATTTACACACACACACACACACACACACACACACACACACACACACACACACACCCCACCGGATGCAACCGAGTGTAAAAAAAAACGCGTTTGGATTTTACGGCCATATGTAAAGGGTAGTGCACTGGTGGTAGCCCTTGGTGATTATGGTAGGAGAACCGTGCGGGTGAAATGGTGAATCTGAGAGCGGATCATGTTGCTGCTACACTGCGCCACAAAGACAAAAGCGCGCAAGAGCAATAGAGACGCCGTAGTCGCTTCGACTCGCTCGCTCGCGCTTCTCTTCTCTCAGCTATTTAATGCTAACAGTGCTAACCGCAGCCAGGCGCTCCTCACATTCCCTCCTCACGAGCGGGGGTTTTTCCTGTCTGCAGCTCGGAACAGTAAGTACGAATAAAATTTAAAAAAAGAAAAAAAAAACCTTAATCACTTAAATGTATATTATATTCCGTTTTTTTTAATTTTATATATCAACGCTAACGTTAAAAACAACATTAATGTTAAAACAACCCTCCTCACAAACCCGCCTCCTCCTCCTCGCCTTCAACTTAGCAGGTTTAGCTGCGCTAGCTTTCCCACACGTTTAGCTAGCTAAGCTAGTCTGTTATTAAATAATGGATTTTTTTTTAACGCTTACCTTTTTTCAGTGATGATTTTTTTTCCCAGTTAAACTTTTACGTCAGGGTAAAAAAAAAACCCCGCGGGCGGACGGACAGACGGTGTGTTAAATATGACGCTTCGAACACGGTCATTAACCTCCGACTCTGTGACGTCTCTCTCCAGCTCACAGCTCGCTTTGAAAACATCGCTGGTCGTCGCTAAGAAAAGCCGAGCAAAAACACGCGAGCCCAACGCTCATTGGTCCGAGCTGGAACACGTGATACAGTGCAGCGCTTAAAAAGGCTTGCGACTGCTCCAGCTGAGGCAGGACGTCGCTCATATTATTAGCCTATTTTTTTTTAGTACTATATTGGTATCACCGTCCATTTTGAACCTGTCGTACTAAAGTCTACAGGTGTGTATCGAGTTTAAAAAGTAAGTCTACTGGGTGTGTGTTTATATATATATATATATATCAAAATAATGTGAAAGCGTTTAGGAAAATAGGGCGAGGTGACGCTTGGGCTCTTGACGTCATCTTTTCCGCTCGGTGCAGCCGCGGAGAATGTTCTGGAATCTAGATGAGCTTTTACTAAAAAGAAATAAATATAGATATATAAATAAATATCTATATACAGATATATGTCAAACAGCATATTTATTCATGCGTAGTTATACAGTTAAACAGTGTGTGTGGCGCAGTGGTATTTGCATGGGAGGGGAATGCTTCACGCATGCGCAGTGGCGGATAATACGTTGCAGAAGAAGAACTAGGAGCGTGTATAGAAAGGGGGGGGAAGGGCGCTGGCTAGACACACTGGCAAACAACGTTATAATCACGTGATATAATGGCTTTATTATACAGTAATGTAGGCAGAGGATTATAACGTTTAGGGCATGTGGTGGCAAACACTGATCTGTTAATCATTAAGGGCCTTACTTAGGGGCCCAAAGGTGACAACTTGGTGGTGCACCAACTGAACCACGAAATAAGCAGTCTTAACACTTTCTGTCTGTAAACAAATCACAGGAGCGTGTCGTGCGCCTGACGTGCGTCATGGACACAAATTTTTATCAGTGACCTTTCTTAAAGCAAAACCACAAGTGGCTACCACTGTCACTTTCTCAGGTGCGTGTGTGTGTGTGTGTGTGTGTGTGTGTGTGTGTGTGTCGCATTAGGCTCTTTGCTTTAAACCTCTGCCATAACAAACTACAAGCGCCCTCTGGAACACAGAAGGTTTAAGGGTCTTGCTCAAAGCCGGATTTGTGGTGGTGAGGCTTGAACCCAGGTCTCCCTTGGCGGTGGTTCCTTATGGCTACCAAATTCAGGAGATCACTGGTTTTTAAGGAAAATAAGGTTGAACTGGGCAGCACCATGGCGTAGTGGATAGCACAGTTGCCAGACAACAAGAAGGTCCCGGGTTCGAATCCCAGGCCGGGATCTTTCTGTGCGGAGTTTGCATGTACGCCCCGCGCTTGCGTGGGTTTCCTCCGGACAGTCTAAAAACATCCAGATGAGGTGGATTAGTGATTGTAAATTGTCTATAGGAGTGAATGTGTGTGTGAATGGTTGTTTGTCTGTGTTGCCCTGAGATGGACTGGTGACCCGTCCAGGGTGTAACCCCGCCTCTCGCCCTATGTGTGCTGGGATAGGTGCTGGGATAGGTGCAGCAGACCCTCGTGACCCCGGATTCGGGAATAAGCGGGTAAGAAGATGAATGAATGGAAGAAAGGTTGAACTGGAGCAGTGGAGGCTTACATGGTTAAGGCACTGAAAAAAACATTCAATTGTATGTTGTATAATCCTGTATTTGATCAATAAAATTGGAATGTATTATTTATTTCCAATTATTTATTATTATTTGTAGTAAAATGGTATTTATTTATTTTTTTTACAGTGTAGGACATCCTGGTTTCTTTTCCCAATGACATTTTATTATGAGACAGAACTCTCCTAGGAGAACCCTCTGAGATGCACTAACAGCAGTGCATCACTACACAACCAGACAAGCTGGTGCTGGCTAAGGTGCTGGACTTGCTAATTGGAAAATTGTGGGTTCAATTCCCAGAACCAGCATGTTGAATATTCTTGTCCCTTATACAAGGCCCTTAACCTCTAAATGCATAAATGAGAGAAATGTAGCTCTGGTTAAGGACGTCCGACAAAACACTGTAAATGTAAACGTTACACTGAACAGGATAAACCTGGGCCCCCCCCCCTATTGTTTATCCGAACCTTTGTTCATCGCTGCTAACATATACAACAGCAAGCGCAGCGAACTGTATTTGTATTCTTGAGTGTGCGAACACAGTACAATTTTTTTTTTGGTACCTCTGCCATTTTCTTCACTATTTACTGATGGGAAATGTCAGTGTATTTATTTTGCTAAGAAATTTTCCACTTAGACCAAGTATGTAATGAAAAACTTTTTTTTTTCTCTCTCTCTTTATCCTTGAAAACTTTCCAGCACATGAAATCCGACAAATGTTTTTGTCCATCAGAAATATAAGAAAAAAAAATTTCATTTGTTGATAATAAATATTTTGATTCTAAGATGACCTTCTTGTATCAACTACTGAAAATAATCAGTTTTAGGCTAAACAAACAACAAAAAAAAAAAGTTAAAATATCAACAGCAAAACTTGAAGCTGATTGAGCCTGGATTAAGCTTTTGATATAAACAATAATAATAATAATAATGTTCAATGATGTAAGACAGATTTAATTTTTAATGAAAACCAAAAGGCTAAAACTCTAAAATATTGTTAATATTTCTGTTCTTCCAAGATTAGACTCATAGATTTTGGTAAATAAATAACAGCAGGAGAACGTTTGATTATTCGTCTCAAACGTATGAGATTATTACTAGGCCTCGTCTTTACCTTTCTGAGAAACAGGTGAAAAAGGATGATGATGATGATGATGATGATGATAGTAACGGCGTCCTAACTGTTTGAAATAAACACACTGCTGCGCTCTACAGTGAATCATATTTTTATTTACACGTATCAACGATGACTGATACTCATACGGATTCGGGTTAGGTTCGATTAGGTAATGGCTGGAGAGTTATAAGTCGGGTCTTACGCCAAAGCCAGGTCCAGGAGGAGGTCCGGTCAGAGTGGTCAGCCCCCCAGCAGGCTCGCACGAGAATCGGCCGTTCCTATAACCGTCGCAAAATGTCATCAATAATTCAACAATGCTCTGGTATAGTATATCTGGTAAAGTAACTTCATTCCCATGGCCTTTTGTTGCTGTTAGGATTATAGAATTAACGGCGAGTGAAGACACACAACTCATGTCAGACAACCACAAGATAATGACGACTAGAGACATTTGCAAATTAGTAGAGTAATGGCCGCTGTGAGTAGAATTGTTTAGTGAACTATCGTTATTATAATAATTGTTTTAGCCCAACACTGTTACGGTTCTATATCTGATCTGTTCAAGAGGTGATGGCTGATCTATTTGAAACACTGACTGATTTATAACCAGCGTTAAATTACTCGGCCTGATCTGAGGCTAATAATAAGCATGAGCATTACTCGACATAGAGAAACATCTTAGTATCGGAATGGTGAAGGTTTTAGTAAAGAGATATTAATCAACTTATTAAAGGCAGGGCTTGCAAAATTTGTTAAATAATTGGTAGCCACTCAAACGATCATGCTGTTTTTTGGTAGTTTGAAAAATGTTAAATATTGTAAAAATGAAATAACAAAAAAAACAAAAAAAAAGGAAGCAAATTTAGCAATACAATACAATATATATATAGATACAATGACGATGCACCCAATTTTAATGCGATCTTAATACCCCACATATTTATATTGGCTCCTAGATAATGTCCTGTAAATGAGACATTATATAATTACTTAAATATATTTGTATTTCTATTGGAAACTCGACGGACCATTTTTTTACTTAATCCCCTGTAGCAAAGTTATTTTTTTGTCTCTTACTAGGACAGTAAGAGAAACAGAAGGGGATTGGAACCGGAGCCGTAATCGAACCCTGTTCGGCTCAGGCACCACAGAACCGACTGACTGTACTGACTTTACTTATAGCATCACATAAATGAAAAGTTCAGTTCTAACTCAGAAATGACGTCCTTACCTTGGTCCAGGTGGAGGGACTCTCCCGGCCTTCAGTTCATCTATAATGTTCTCGATATCTGAAGGCTTCAGATCCTCCTGCAAACGCAAACAACGTCTCAGATCTGTGAGCTGATGTTCTCTTAAAGTAAAACATGTACACATACCGCTGACCTCTCGTAACATTCCATGAATCACACAGAATGAATAGTTTGTGAAAATCATTGTAGGTCCGACACCAAATGGGATTCAAGACAAAATATGACTAATCGTTACGCAACTGTGACAGACAGCACTAACAAAAAACTGGTAGCCCTTTAAAACGGTAAACCAACCTTTAAAGAGTTTCAAATTAGAATAACCTTCAATGGGGTGGCGTAGTAGTTAGCACGGTCACCTCACAACAAGAAGGTCCCAGGTTTGATTCCCAAGTCGAGGATCTTTGTTTTGAGTTTGCATGTTTTCACCCATGCTTGCATGGGTTTCCTCCCACAGTCCAAAAACATGCAGATTAGGTCGATTGGTGATTCACACTTTATTATATTATATTATATTATATATATATATATCTCATGCTGCACCTCTCGGACTGTGTTTTCTTCTAAATAATTAACCACAGAAGCTGAAATTCTTCGCCAAGTTTTATTCTTAGCATGTAACCGACTTTCCATTCACCGGTTTACAGTCATATTTAATAACAGCATCAAAATCTAGCCATATGTCCTGCCTAATGCAAAAGAAATGCTGTAACTGTTACACCCACGACAAACAAAATAAAAAGGATTTTAAAAGGACCTTGTTGATTTGGAGTTTTTTTTTAATGAAATAGATTTTGTTGTCAGTAAAACTAACAAGGTTCTAACGAGAGGGGGTGGGAGGGGTGTTAATGCTAATTTAGCTATTAATAGATGAAGGAAATAAATAACATATCAGAATTCATAAGTTGAACTTATTCATTACTGACATTTTCCAAGTTTTCTTTTATCTATTATCTCACTGTAGTTCCAGTTCAATAATTTGAGTTGTTTTCAAACACCTGGCACCCCTAACCCACCAACACACACACACACACACACACACTGAAAGTCCAGTACTAGGATCATTACTACAGCCATGGCATGTACAGTGCACATGATGTATGTATCCAATCATCTGCCTTTTAAATGGACAAACCAAATCTATCAATTCTAATGGATACGTATTTATATAAACATTCACTTAGGGGTTTAAGCTACCCAAGCTACCACCAAGCTACCACTTTACATTTCAGAGACAAATTTGTTTCTTCACATAGCTAATCTTGGACGGTTGGGTTAGAACTCAAGGATCAGCAGTGGTGGTGGGGATTGAACTCGGGTCTTTTCTGGTCTTCCAATCAATAACTCACAGCACCGTAACCATATGAGCCACCACTGTCGGGATTTTAACATGGCATGCTATAGTGTGAACAGATTTACTTACATAATAGTTGTCATTGATTTGGACCATTGGGGCATTAACACAAGCACCGAGACATTCCACTTCTATTAGTGTGAACATCCCGTCCGCTGTGGTCTCACCAACCTTAATGCCTGGGGGGAACAAAATGGTATTAAGTTCATAAATAAGACACAGATCGAATGGAACGACTCGAACCGCAGACTAAGTAATGAAGCCTGTAGTATCGGTTTACATGTCCCTTCCGTCTCAGGTTAAACTAAACAAGTGTCTCAAGGTAAACTTGTTCTGGTGGTTAGCACAATTCGGAGAGGAACCACATACAGATGATCCATTGGTCAGGTGACCACCAACCTTGGGCAATATAGTGTAAACAGATGGTTAAGCACACTAGTTATTCTTACCCAATTTATTCTGGATGGCGTGGAGGATGCTGTCCGAGTCACACAGCATGCAGGGTGTAGTGGTGCACACCTGGACGTGGTACTTCCCCACTGGCTGCCGGTTAAACATGGTGTAGAACGTAGCGACCTCATACACTCTCATGGGGGACACGTCCAAGATCTCGGCTACCTGGAAAGTTTGTAATATCAAAGTGAGTTCATTGTTTATTGGATTTCTGAGTAGAAGGTTGTTTAGTTCCCAGGGCCACCAAGCTACCACTGGTGTTTAACTCTCAACTGAAAAATTCTTACTTAAGCCAATTTACCAATTGTGAACTATAATGAATTAGAATCAGTAAACAAACTTATAATTATAACTATAGAATCATTTAATTATGGGATTTCATATTTTAATATTCAATATATCCTTCCATTAGAACTTCTATGATAGTCATTTGTTTAAATTACTTTTTTTTTTTTTTTTTTTTTTTACCTTATTCATTGCTGAAATGGGAAGCCAGCCATGCTGCCTCTGAGCCAAATCCAGGACAGGGATGGTAGCAGCCTGCTTGTGACCCTCGGGGTAGTTTTTGATAATGGCTTCAACTCGCTGTTAGCATAAAAATAAGTGAAATTGGGCAATAAAAATCTAATATTTACTTTCATTTTTAAAATTTATTTCCTTTTTTGACACTTATTTAGCCCTCATAACCCATTCACAGCTTCTCACCCTCTGTGCGCTGCGATAGACTCCAGCAGACCCCAGTCATTCCTGAATGAATGAATTCACAGCTTTCTTTCCAGCAGTAATTTTAATTGGGGGGGGGGCATCTAACTCATTCATTCATTCATTCATTCATTCATTCATTCATTCATTTTCTACTTGCTTATGCCCTTTACTGCAATTTGAAATGATTCACACAGTTGTGATGATATGCGGTATATCTCCTCGAAGTGAATTACAGCTAGGGATTATCCAGTACAGGTAATAAGAAGTAGCGCATGGTGTAAAGATCGATGGTACGAAGGGTCGCAGAGCTTCTCTCACCTTCAGGTTCTCAGGTGTGAACGCAAACGGTGTATCGGGATTATTCTCGGGTGTATCTCTGTGCTGGAAAAGAAAATAATAAAATGATACATTGTAACAAAAGTCCGACCAATCAAATGACTAATCTTGGTATAAGAAAGCAAGCGCGCGCGCGCGTGCGTGCACGCACACGCACACACACACACACACACACACACACACTTGCATCACCCAGAAAATTCTAACAGAACTCTAATCAGTCTTTTCTTTTCTTAAAATACTAGCAGCAGATGTTAAGGCTGTGCTGCCCCCTGGTGTTCATCCTCACTAACAACAATCTATCCAGCCATTCATTCCATCATTTTTATTTATCCACCCTCCTATTTATCCATCCTTGGTGGCTTAGTGGTTAAAGTGTTGGACTAATAGCAGAAAGACCTTGGTTCGATTCCCACTTACACCAAGACACTACTGTGGGCCTGAGAAAGACCTTTAACCTCTGCTAAATGCTGTAAATGAAATGAAGAGCAGTGGTGGCTCCCATAGGGGGCAGTGATGGCTGCCGGGTTGTTAATTGGCTGACCAGGAAAGTTTCCCACCTGGGTTCAAGCACAACCACCACCACCACCACCACGATAGATGTCAAAGACATGTACATTAGGTTGACTGGTGAGTCAAAATTGTCCAGTGTGTGTGTGTGTGTGTGTGTGTGTGTGTGTGTGTGTGATTGTTCATTTATGTGTGGCCCTGCCTCCAGTGGAAACCCGTGACCCCGAATTAGCGGAGGGTTCCTACCACAAAGATTCCTCCAGCTCCAGCACGGACAGCAGATGTGTGCAAGCCCCGGTGGACCTGCCTGCCCTGAAACAAACCAAGCATATGAACACAATGTACTGGAGAGTAACCCGATCAGTTGGTGGCGCTGTTCTGGTAAAGTGTACTGAAAGTGGTAAAGCTGTTGGACTTAGCATGCTAGCTAGCTTACATTCAACTTGCCCTTGCGAGATGTCATGTAGCTCAATTCATTGTTCAAGTGTAATTAAAACATGGTGTGGGGGGGGTGTTTAAATAAAAGCACACATACCGTGTGAGACACCGCTGAGCGAAGTGCTAATGACAGGAACATCGCAGAAGAAACACTCGGTCGGTTCCCGGTCACGACAAATCCACAATGGCGGACATCAACACGAAAACGAGCGATGCGCGCTCGATTAAGCAGGTCTGGTAGCAAGTAGCAAGCAGATCAGTGTGTATAATCGATAACAGATAACGCCCTCTACTGCTTTAAAGAAATATCAACAGTTTACGGGCTGAAACGGGTGAACAAATGAATCGGTTCAATGAGTCGACTCTTTGAAAAAAGAATAATTCAGTTTTAAATCTTTCTTTCTTTTCATTCATTCATTCAGTCATCTCACCCGCTTATTCCTTAAATTCAGGGTCACAAGGTTCTGCTGAAGCCTATCCCAGCGGCAGGGGTACACCCTGGACATGTCGCAGGGGAACACATAAATGAACACACACACACACACACACACACATCATCATCATCATCGTCGTCGTTGTCATCAATCAACTTAATGTACATGTTTTTGGACTGTGTGAGGAAACCGGAGTACCCAGAGGAAACATGCAAACACCACACATAAATCGAACCCTGGACCTTTTTCACAGCGCCATGTCATTATGTTTAATTCTGTATTGCAAAGATATTTCTGAGTTGATTATTTTAAGTAGAAAGAAAGAAAGAAAGAAAGAAAGAAAGAAAGAAAGAAAGAACGCTCCCATCCCTCCTTTACTGGAAATGTGGACGAGATAAGTAGACGGAATGTTATTTATCTTTCCTCCACACTGCCTCACCCCCAGCCGAACCCTCCCACCTTCTATAATGGGATCAGCAGGAGGCATGTCCTCCAACCAATCAAAAGATAGGAGTGTGAAATAGATCCTTCTGATTGGTCAGTGAGGTCCTGAGCAGATTGAAAAAAAGAGCATGACATCAAGATGTGGAGGCAGAACTTCAGCTGACAGCCACAATAAACGGCTTCATAGTTCCACCTCAGAGTAGAGACCAGCTGTCCATTCCTCAGACTGTAACAGAAGCCATGGTTGTTCCTGGGCTTCAAGATAAGCATGAGGACGTATACCTTCCACCAAAGGATCTCCAAACAGTTGCTCATGTGCCTGATTTAAACTCTTATCTTACAATGTACAAAAGATCCATTGAAGAACCTGAAGGTAAGTGAGCTACGAAATACACGTCAGGGAAAAGGTTCATATCCCACCACCAATCTGGGTGAAACTGTAAACACACTGAGCAGTCTGCTAATCCACAGAGTTCTGGAAGGAGGTTGCTCAGGAGTTTTACTGGAAGAAAGCTCCCACAGGTGAAACGCTGCAGTATAACTTCGATATGACCAAGGAGAAGGTTTATATCAGCTTCATGGAGGGAGCAAAGACCAACATCTGCTATAACGTGGTGGACCGCAATGTGCTGGAACACAACCTGGGACAGAAAGTGGCATATTTCTGGTGAGCTTGCAGGTTACATCACCATCCACCACCCACTCAAATCCACCACCCACTCATCCACCACCCACCCATCCAGCAATCCCCCACCCACTCATCCAAGCACCCATCCACCACCCACTCAAATCCACCACCCACTCAAATCCACCACCCACTCATCCACCCACCCACCCATCCAGCAATCCACTCACCCACCCATCCACTCACCCATCCACCCTGATCTGAGTTTCCATACAGCACATCACTGTATCACATCAATTTACTGATGATTTATCCTGATAGATAAATATACAGACAGACAGACGGACAGACAGACAGATGGACAGACAGACAGATAGATAGATAGATTAGTTGGTTGATTGATTGATCGATTAGTTCGTTGGTTTATTGATTGATTGATTAGTTGATTGGTTGATTGATTTATTGATTGATTGGTTGATTGATCGATTTGTTCGTTGTTTTATTGATTGATTGATTGATTGATTGATTGATTGATTGATTGATTGATTGATTGATTGATTGATCGATTAGTTCGTTGTTTTATTGATTGATTGATTGATTGATTGATTGATCGATTAGTTTGTTGTTTTATTGATTGATTGATTGATTGATTGATTGA
>JAOTRA010053138.1:0-18462 GCA_026260255.1 Pseudolaguvia tuberculata | reverse complement strand
CACACACACACACACACACACACACACACACACACACACACACACACACACACACACACTTACTCCTATGGGCAATTAAGGAATCACCAATCAGCTTAATATACGTATGTTTTTGGACCGTTGGAGGAAACTGTAGTACACGGAAAAAACAGGGAGAACATGCAAACTCCACACAGAAAGACTCCTTGCCCATGAATTGCATGCCGGACCTTTTTGCTGGGACGTGACTGTGTTGTCCATTACGCCACAGATTATATATCATATTCATATACCAAATACACAGAAAGATTCACATTTACAGTTACAGCTTTTGACAGATGTTCTTATCCAGAGCAACTTACATTTATAACTTTTAGGCAACTGGGCAATTGGGGTTTTCGGGCCTTTTGCCCAGGGTCCCACTAGTGGTAACTTGGTAGTGTTAGGAAATGAACCCTTATCTTCCAATTAGCAATCCAACACCATACAATCTGCACAACCATTTCAACCATTAAAGATATTCATTCATTCATCTTCTTACCCGTTTACTCCCTAATTCGCCTATCCCAGCTGCGCCTATCCCAGCTCACATAGGGCAAGAGGCAGGGTACACCCTGGCCAGTCCATCTCAGGGCAACACAGACCAACAACCATTCACATACACATTCACTCCTATGGACAATTTAGAATCACCAATCCACCTAATTTGCATGTTTTTGGACTGTGGGAGGAAACCGGAGAACCCAACTCAGGAAACACACTCAAGCGCTGGAAGAAAATACAAACTCCGTACAGAAAGATCTCCGGGCCGGAAATCAAACCAGGGACCTTCTTGTTGTGAGGCGACCGTGCTATCCACTATGCCACCACGCCGCCCGTTAAAGATTTAAGGTACTAAAATAATGTAATAAATGAGAAAAAAAAACAAAATACCAGAACTTCAGACGATGGTGCAGGGTTACCCAGCTTCTCTGCAAGTTGGGGTGCTGTGGCTTTTAAACATGGTTCTGACCATGTTTTAGTAAAGACGTCCATTAAATTCATCCCTGAACCTTAAATGAGGGAGGAAAAGCAGGAAGTTTAAACAATAAACCGACTCTAGGTGCCTATTAGTCTATCGCATGCTTAGATAATAGAATCATAAATTCAGCCACAGCAATGTTACATTTATTTATTTATAGATCTTCTTATGACCCACTTATTCCATAATTTGTGGTCACAAGGGTTTGCTGGAGCCTATCCCTGCGCACATAGGGTGAGTGGCAGGGGTACACCCTGGACAGGTCACCAGTCCTTCGCAGGGCACACAAAGACAAACAACCACACACACACATTCACTCCTATGGACAATTTAGACTCACTAATCAACCTAATGTACATGTATTTGGACTGTGGGAGGAAACTGGAGTACCCGGAGAAAACCCATGCAAGCGCAGGGAGAACATGCCAACTCTGCAAAGCCCTGGAATTGAACCAGGGACCTTCTTGTTACGAGACAATGGTGCTAACCACTACACCACGGCGCCGCCCATAAACATTAACATTGTAGATATTAAAAACTTAAGTAAAAAAGCTTTATTATTTTTATTATTATTATTATTAACTTACCATCGCTGTAGTCAAGAGGTGCATAATTTCCGAGAAAAAGAGATGCGGCAAAGCTACTGACCAGTGAGATTCTCTAGTCAAATCAATAAAAAAACAACACCAAAAATATATTCTATTATATTTTATATTCATTCATTCATTCATCTTCTTAATCGCTTAATCATTAATTCAGGGTAATTAAGTGTGTCCGCTGGAGCCTATCCCATCGCACATAGGGCAAGAGGCAGGGGTACACCCTGGACAGGTCACCAGTGTATCATAGGGCAACACATGTTTTTGGACGGTGGGAGGAAACCAGAGTACCCGGAGGAAACCCACTCAAGCGCTGGAAGAACATGCAAATTCCGCACAAAAAGATCCCTGGGCCGGAAATCGAACCCGGGACCTTCTTGTTTTGTTAGGCAACCGTGCTAATATTCAATATTTTCTATTTATATTTATCATTGTCATTCATGTTTGTTATATGTTTGTTAATCAGCTAATCCCTTACCTCAGTCTCGTTGTATCTGTCTTGCTGAAACTGGTAGATCTTAGCAATCTGATTTGCAGTAAAGCGCTAAAAGGTTTAAAACAGTGTAAAAATCATTTAAAAGATACATTAAAGGGAAAGAGACATACCGTAGTCGCATATTTCTAAAACCAAATGTAATCTCTGATAACTGTAGATACCTGAACCATTGTAATGATTTTAAAAGGACCTCACCTCATAGGCTCGTGACCCAGTTATATCAGCAAGATGTTGAGCGCCCCCTACTGCATTCTCAAGGCACCGACATTGCTCTGAAGTACTGGAGTCCATCCACACTGGACTGTCCTGAACAGCAAAACTGTTCTATAAAAAAAAAAAAAAAAAAAAAGAGACATGCAATGAAAAATTGTTCAGTAAAGCTAAATTAAAAAAACAAATACAGGTTGCATGCTATACTTTTCAGATAGTCATATCATTTACAACAAACAAATGATCATTATTCATTACAATCGATTAACAGTGGGATGGACAAAACATACACACTGTAAAATCTAAGAAAGGAAGGATGAAATATTGTGTTTCATAAAGAGGTATACAATAGGGTTAGGGTTTTTGTTTTATATCTCCATATTAAATTACTATTCAAATAAATCTATCAGGCGGCACGGTGGCGTAGTGGATAGCACGGTCGCCTCACAACAAGAGGATCCCTGGTTCGTTTCCCAGTCCAGAATACTTTCTGTGCAGACTTTGCATGTTCTCCCTCTGGGTACTCTGGTTTCCTCCCACAGTCCAAAAACATGTACATTAGATTGATTTGTGATTCTAAATTTGTCATAGGAGTGAATGTGTGTGTGTGTGTGTGTGTGTGTGTGTGTGTTTGTCTATGTGTGGTCCTGCGATGGACTGGTGACCTGTCCAGAGTGTAGCCCTGCCTCTCGCTCTATGTGTGCTGGGATGGGCTCCAGCTGGCCCCGAATTAGGGAATAAACAGGTAAAAAGATGAATGAATGAATGAATGAATGAATCTACCTATAAATGTTTGTTAGCCACATGTTACTGTTATGTTATTAGTACATGATCTTTTGCATTTTGGTTAAATGATAGATTTTAAAACTTTACTCAAAATTTGAACTTATAAACAGCTTTAATTAATATTAACTATATTGACACTATTTCTTTTGTTCTCGTCCCCGGATCACAAAGTCCTAATTTAAACATTAAACTCTTACCATGTTGTAACAGTACAAAGAGGACACATGAATGATGTTCCTTAAACACTTCAGAATAAATCTGCTTAAACTTTTAGCAAAGTTAATAATCAAACAAAGTGATACCTGCAATAAGCTGTGTAAATATCTTTCCGGATCCAGACACTGCAGAGTTTCCTTCGCACCCTTTTTCCAGTACACACTGCCATGTTGCTGCAAAGAACAACCTCATTCATGATTCATGCATGAGTGTACACTGAACAACATATAGTGAAATGTTCTGCGTCACATATTCCATTTTAGAAGGTTGGGGTCAGCTTCGAAGCAGTGCCCCGGGAGCAGGAAAGGTTAAGGTCAAAGAGCCAATAGTGGCAGACTTGGAGGTGGTAAGTCTTGAACCCAGGTCTATCTGGTCTTCCTTGGCGATTGTAAGGCTTGAACCCAGGTCTATCTGGTCTTCCTTGGCGATGGTAAGGCTTGAACCCAGGTCTATCTGGTCTTCCTTGGCGATAGTAAGGCTTGAACCCAACTCTTTCTAGTCTTCCTTAGTGATGGTAAGGCTTGAACCCAGGTCTATCTGGTCTTCCTTGGCGATGGTAAGGCTTGAACCCAAGTCTTTCTAGTCTTTCTTGGTGATGGTAAGGCTTGAACCCAGGTCTATCTGGTCTTCCTTGGCGATGGTAAGGCTTGAACCCTAGTCTTTCTAGTCTTCCTTGGTGATGGTAAGGCTTGAACCCAGGTCTATCTGGTCTTCCTTGGCGATGGTAAGGCTTGAACCCAGGTCTATCTGGTCTTCCTTGGCGATAGTAAGGCTTGAACCCAACTCTTTCTAGTCTTCCTTAGTGATGGTAAGGCTTGAACCCAGGTCTATCTGGTCTTCCTTGGCGATGGTAAGGCTTGAACCCAAGTCTTTCTAGGTGATGGTAAGGCTTGAACCCAGGTCTTTCTGGTCTTCCTTGGCGATGGTAAGGCTTGAACCCAAGTCTTACTAGTCTTCCTTGGTGATGGTAAGGCTTGAACCCAGGTCTATCTGGTCTCCCGATCAACAATGTAGCGCCTTATCCATTTAAGAGCCCACTGCCCCCCTTTTATCTGAAATGCACTGTAGTTCATGCAGTCAGAGAAAGTGTGACATACCTGCCCACTGCCTGAAATAGCTTTCACACAAGAGAAATCAAATCCAGAGCTCTTCATCTTCTCCAGGAGAACATCAAGCGCCTACAAATGCAAAACTCTATTAAACTATCTAACTAAAAAAAACTAAACACTGAAACTGAAATGGATGTGCAATGTACGTTGTTGTAGAAGACAACAAATATTTTATTTTATTATATGCAAATAGGACAATTAGAAGCTGCCTCACCTTGACCCACATAAGCACGGGTGAGGTAACAGTCACTCTGTTCTCATGGATGTGGACTCCACCCTTTGTTCTGAAGGGTAAACAAAGTAAGCAAAGTCAGTTAAGTATTATTATGGCACTATAATAAGAAGACATTCTGATATAACCCAGAGGGCAAATGTGTGCCTACCTAAACTCTGGAAGGTCGTTGTCAAACTGAACATTGTTCTGGTAAATAACCTGAAGGCTATCATCAACAGCAACCACTTTCAGCTTTGGATCATACAAGAGAAGACACATTTTGTGAACCTTCCTCAAACCGCTATCACAAAGGTACACAATTGTACATAATGTCATTGATCTGCAACTCAGGGCATCCTTGTGGGGTAGCGGTTAACACGGTCTCACAATAAGAAGGTCCCGGGTTCGATTCCCAGGGCAGAAGATGGATAAGATGTAAGAATGAATGAATGAATGAATGAATGAATGAACTGAAGCATTCCAGACTTCCTTACACAATGCCTTCTAGGCCAAAATACGAAGAACAACTAAAACATACTAACAAACTCTAAAAACAAGGAACATTCTACAAACAAGATAAATTAAAAAAAAAAATTTAAGCTATGTTAAAAAAGAAGGTAAGGATGGAGGGAGGCAAAGAAATAAAAAAGGCAAACTAAGGGCGGAAAAAAGGCTGAAAAACTAACACAACATTAACTTGCAGCTGGAAGAATGTTCCTAGTGTGAGCTGTCAAATGTTTGTGTGGCTGTTACATGTTTTCCGCTTGTTCACCTCTTCAAAAACATTTGGACTACAATCAAAGGTTCTGTGCATAGTGGAATGAGACAGACTGATGTCCTTCCACGGAGCATATTCCTGCCTCGTGCTTTGGTGATTATTTTATGATTTCAATGATGATTTCACTGATGATACTTAGGTACATTGAATGGATGGATGGATGGATGGATGGATGGATGGATGGATGGATGGATGGATGGATGGATGGATGAAAATGACCCCCCGAGACTAAAAACGGATGTAGTGACTATAAACCTTTTGATTTCATTGATAATTTTATTTATAATACTTTCACTGATGATATAGTGGTGCCGTTGTTCGATTCCCTGGCTGGGGATCTTTCTGTGCCGAGTTTGCTTGTTCTTCTTGCACTTCAGTAGGTTCCCTCCGGGTACTCCGGTTTCCTCTCACAGTCCAAAAACATGTACATTAGGTTGATTCGAAATTGCTCATAAGAACGATTGTGTGTTTGAGTGGTTGTTTGTCTATGTGTGGCCCTGCAATGGACTGGTGATCTGTCCAGGGTGTACCCCTGCCTCTTGCCCTATGTGCCCCGAATTAGGGAAAGAGCGGGTAAGAAGATGAATGAACGAGGCCAAAAACTAAAACCTGTCACTCAGTATCAGGGGCGGGACTATACTATTAGTGTGTTTGTATAAAGGAGTGACGTCAAATACAGTCGACGGCCATGAGAGGAAATTGCATTAAAAACTTTATTTTGAATGTGTTTAAAATGTGTCTTGTTACTAAATAAAGTATTTAACAATTTATAAAAAGAATAAATTGTGCCGAATCATTCGAATAACGTGTGCAATCGATGGAGAACATAATGATCGTGAATGATGAGAATTAATATAATACGCTTCAGAACCAAATCACACCCGTATATCGGCTGATCTTAGCTCATAGTTAATTGCGCACGATTTAAATTTACTAAAATTGTATTTACATTTCATTCATTCATTCATTCATTCATTCACTCATCTTCTTACCCACTTATTCCCTAATTCGGGGTCACGGGGCTTTGTTGGTGCCTAAACCAGCATGTGTGGGATATGTGTATGGCGAGAGTCAGGGGTACACCATGAATATATCGCCAGTCCCCCCCCACAGACACACACACGATTTAGAATCACCAATCAATTCAATGTACATTTAGAAGGAAACCGGAGTACCCGGAGGAAACCCAAGCAAGCGCGGAGAGAACATACAAACTTTGTACAGAAATATCCCCGACCGGGAATCGAACCAGGACCTATTTCTTTTTGTTTTGAAAAGAACGAACCATGTTCTAACTTGGACTGTGTGTGAATGTCTGTAAGAAATGCTAGTAGGAAAAGACAGCGATAATATCTGTACACTACCTGCTGAGTGCTGAAGTCGAATCCTAAATAATAGGAGTGTGTTAGGTCAGCCATTCGGCGTGTTGGTGTCTCGCGGGATAAAAGTTCACAGACACACACACACACACACACACACACTGCTTTCCTATATTTAAAGTGGTAGCGCACTAAAAATTTGTTGTGAGATTTCTCTGCACTTCCAAATTCACCAATATTCATTCATTCATTCATCTTCTTACCTAATTCTGGTCATGGGGGTTTGCTGGAGCCTATCCCAGCGCCATAGGGCGAGAAGCAATGGTACACCCTGGACAGATTGCCAGACCATCATAGGGCCACACATAGACAACCCCTCACACACACATTCACTTATTTGGGCAATTTAAAATCACCAATTAACCTAATGTGCATGTTTTTGGACTGTTGGAGGAAACCGGAGTACCCAAAGGAAACCGACTGAAGTGCAGGGAGAACATGTAAATTCCACACAGATAGATCCCCGCTATGGGAATCAAACCCGGGACCTTCTTGCTGTGAGGCAACCGTGCTATCTACTATGCCACCGTGCCACTTAATTCCCTAATATGCTGAATATATTTAGGTAACACCACCTAAAGTGCCTCTGGGAACAGTTTTCACTTCTGTATTCATAAACCAAAACACACCAAGATTAAATCTCCCCCAAATTCTCCCAAACTACTGCCCATAGGCCAAAAATGCTGACTAACACACTGCTTCAATGTTTAACTTTCTTTAAACAATTCATGGAAGTGCAAGTGGAAGTGTTGTAACAGATAAGAATGAGTCGGGTAACATCAGCATGAGGCCACTTAAAATAAAATAATAAATCAAATATTAGGGCACGGTGGCATAGTAGCTAGTATGGTTGCCTCCAAACAAAAAGGTTCTGGGTTCAATTCCCTGGTGAGGGATTTTTCTGTGCAGAGTTTGCATGTTCTCCCCGTGCTTGCGTGTGTTATCTTTGAGTATTTGGTTTTCTCCCACAATCCAAAAACATTAGGTTGATTGGTTATTCTAAAATTTGCCAATAGGAGTGAATGTGTTAGTTTGTTAGACTATGTGTGGCCCTGCAATGGACTGGAAACCTGTCCAGTGTGTACCCCTGCCTCTTGCCCTACATGCGCTGAGATAGTCACCAGCAGACCACCATGACCCTGAATTGGGGAACAAGTGGGATAGAAGATGAATGAATGAATGCATTAAACAGAGACAGCATGGTGGCGTAGTGTTTAGTTGCCTTGCAACAATAAGATCCAGGGTTTGAGTCCCAGGCCGGGGGTCTTTCTGTGTGAGGTATGCATGTTCTCTTCATGATTGTGTAGGTTTCCTCCCACAGTCCAAAAACATGTACATTAGGTTGGTTGGTGATTCTAAATTGCACATGGTTGTCTAACGATGGACCAGCAACCTTTTCAGGGTGTACCTCTGTCTTTGACCGTTTTGCGCTTTCAGCAGACACCCATGACCGAATTGGGAAATAAGCAGGTTAGAAGATGAATGAATGAATGAATGAATGAATGAATGAATGAATGAATGAATGAATTTCTGTGGTTGTGTATTATAGTATCAGGTATCAGCATTTTACAGATGGCAGACTCTTTACTGGTTGCATTCTACATGACCCTATAGGTTCACAATGTTCCATTTATAATGGTCCATTTATAAAGAACATGACTCCAACATGGGCAGTGCGGTGGCGTAGTGCCACAGTCTCCTCACAACAAAAAGTGCCTAGGTTTGATTTTTCCAAGGGGCCCTTCTATGCAGTTTGCATGTTCTCCCACGTGTTGCATGGACTTTCTCTAGGTACTCCTGGTTCCTCCCACAGTCCAAAATCACGTGTTAGGTTAATTCTAAATCGCTCATAGGAGTAAGTGGTTGTGCCCTGTGATAGACTCCAGACCCTCTTGAACATGATTTACACATTAGATTACATTTTATATCTGAGTAATTGTGGGTTAAGGGCCTTGTTCAAGGACCCACAGTGGTTGCTTGAAGGAGGTGGGAATCGAAATCCTGGTGTTTCTGGTATCACTCCAACACCTTATAAACTAAGCCACCACTTCCCACCTATTTATATCAATTGCAGCATAACCAAGCAATTGAGGGTTAAGGGCATTACTTACCCCAGTCTTCCCCAAAATAATAGTCAACCACTATTTTGTAGTTTCTTGTACATGATTTAATTTAGGATGCTTTTCATGACAACGATTTGGTCTTAATACTGTTCAAATAAAACGCAACCTTGAATCGCCCTTTTTTTTTTGCAGGTTTATTTGCACAGCTTTGGTGCCAGTTTGCACATTGATCCTCTCTATCTGGATCCACTCACTTGTACCTCCTACACAACGTATCGTAGAGTCAAGCTGATGTGGAGTTTTAGTTGCAGTGAATTGGAGGTTATTAACTGAAAGCAGGGGGCAGGGGGCAGGATGGCGTCTGCGTGCTGCCCTCATTGGCCGTGCCCGTGTGATCAGCTCCTGAAATCGGGGCAAATCGGACAGGAAGCGCGTTGCGAGCAGGAGGAATTCACAGACGCGCTTTTCCTTCCAACAAACATGGACATCGCGCTTTTAAAAGAGCAATACAAGTCCATCAGGGACAAACAGAAACGCGAAACCAGAGTGATTTATTTTGCCAAAGGTAAGAAAAAGAAACGTGTTTGTGTTTTTTTAAAAGAAAACGAATCGGATGCTTTTTTTGTGGAACTTTATTACAGCACAGCAGGTGTAAACACATTCACCTATTTATAGACCTAATATAAATAATGGGGTTTTTCCCCCTTCTAAATAAATATCATATTCTTGGAGATCTAATATGGATCACGAAATATACTTCTTCAACTAAATGATACCTAATTAGATTAGGAATACTGTTGTTTAGTTCTAGGATAACCTGGCTGCTATGGCGTACAGCAGTTCTATTGCTGAGCTGTTCCTGTTTGGTTCGTCATTCCATATTAGTTAATCTATTAGGATTATTGTGTTTACACACATTTACTCAATACACTTATCCTTATATCTCATTAGAGATGTAGAGATATAATATATAGTACAAACATGTTTTTAAATTAAAAAAACAAAACTGATTAAATGTCTATGTGATTTAAAATGAATACATACATGTATACATACATAACTCCTCCCTATTAATGTTATTAAATGTAAAAAAAAATAAAAATAAAGCGGTAGCTTAGGGGTTTAGGACTGATACCAGAAAGACCGGGGTTCGATTCCCACCTCCACCAAGCCACCACTATGGGCCCTTGACCCTCATTTGCTCAGTTGTAAGTAGCTCTATATGAAAGCGTTTGCCAAATGTTTTAAAATGTAAAGGACAAAGTTTTAAAAATAAAGTCATCCAAAATGACACATTTTATTGTATCTGCACTAATAATAGAAATAAACTCAGGTCGTACCTTTTTTTAGGGGTATTATAAATGTGAAAGAAACACTCTGGGTTGTTATTGTGTTGGAGGTTTAAGCTTAATTTTATCTTAAGCTGTCTAACAGAAAGCAGCAGTGTTGGAGACAAACACGTTTGGTAGTTTTGCTATACTGGCTCAGTATAACCTTGCTGCCACCACCATGCTTCACTGTAATATAATTCATCTTCGGGTGATGAATTGTTCAGATTTTACTCTAAAATTGTTTAAAAATGAGGCCTGAGTCGTTATTTGTTCTTCTGTACTTTTTGGCTCAATTGGTGTCTGCTTTTGCAGACTGACTGATAAGTTGTCGCTATCGAGTTGTCAGCAATGTTGCTGCATCGCCAAAATTAATTTGATAAAACATTAAAAGGACCTTCGCAATGTCCCATGCTACACCAAATGTTTTGTAAATTCTTTTACACTTGTATGTCTTCTATGATCCTGTGCATGCTCTGTAAACTTTTTGGATCATATAGGCTGCATGAGTTGTTTTTTTTTTCTTTTTAAGAAAGCAAATATGTAATTTATCTGATCTTTGTTAAGGGGTTTATCAGAATTACATCATTAATGACCGGTCTAAAATCTACATTTAAACACAAGTTTGCATATAATCAGACCACAGTCTTATGTCTAATTATAAAAGTATGTGCAGGCGTCTAAAACAAAGTATTTCTCTTGTATTTTGTTATTTGAAAGGAATTTCTTTTATAATTTTTGTCTTACACAGACCATCATACACAAACTTCCAGTAATATACATATCTAAATAAACATACATTCATTCATCTTCTTACCGGCTTATTCCCTAATTCAGGGTCACAGGGGGTTTGCTAAAACCTATCCCAGTGCACATAGGGCAAGTCGCAGGGCACACATAGATGATCACACTCACGCACCTACATACATGTACATGTTTTTGGACTATGGGAGGAAACCGGAGTACTTGGAGGAAACCCACAAAAACACGGGAAGTACATGCAAACTCTGCACAATAAGATTCCCAGACCGGGAATCGAACTCGGCAACCGTTGTGAGGCGACTGTGCTAGCCACTAAATATACATGTTAACTTATTTAAGTTTTTCATTCATTTTAAATATGTTAAGCAAACTAAATGATTTCTAAACTACTGCTCCATTTTCTTGTAATCTTTTTTTTAAATCCAGCATCATCCACCAATGACGAGATCTCTGTGAAATCCCTGGTCAATCAGGTTCCTTTACGGCAGGGCCGACACACTCTTGTCAGGCAGGCATCTGTCCAAGAAACTGAGTGTGACTTTGCCAAGGACCCAGACAATGCCACATGGCATACACACCTAGGAATGTATCGCAGGACCTGCTCGATTCAAAGCTACAAGCACCAGACCAGCAGCGGAGACTCAACATCAACCTCTACAGATAACACAGTGAATAGTGCGGAGGTCATAGATTCAGCTGATCACTTATCTGAGGACTGTGAAGGTTATGATTTTAGACATCAGCTCTGTAACAAAGTGCAGGAGGATTGTGCAGATGATGGTTTTAGGAAGTTCTCTGCACCAGCTGTGTTGTCCAGACAGATGAGCAGTGGGAGCTCTCGCTCCTCTCTTTCCCTCGTAAGTCCATTCTACCCCTTTCCCCAGCTCAAATGTCCCAAAAAGTCAGAGGCAGCTCGAAGGCTGGGGCTTTACTCTTCATTCTGACATGATTTTTAAATAAAAAAAATCAAGATGCTGTGCAATAATAATTTTTTGGATATTGATTTAATCCTGCAGCAACAAAGTGTTGACTTGCATTGATCAAAAAGACTGAAATGATCTATATTTGTTTAATAAGTTATCCGAATGAGTATTTTGTACAGCATGTGTAGATTGTTGAACACATTCATACAAACAAGACAAGACATTTCATGCATTAATTTCAGGGGATTTTAAAAGATAATGAAGTGTGTTTGTATTAGTATGTAATTAGTAACTTAATAAAGTGTGTTTGTATGAGGTGTATGTATAATTTACGGAAGTATCTGTACACTTGATCAGTATTTTCATGCTTTACTTTCCTGAATAAAGCATATGTGAAAAGTTGTTTTTGTAGGCCTGTTTCAGTATTTATTCTATATAAATATCCTTTATTTTTGATATATTTATTTTACACACTTTATTTATTTATTTATATATATATAAAATATTACCTGACCTTTGTAAAAAGAGGGCTGTTTAATAAAGAGCCTCTAGGTAACAATATCAAAGGAATATACATTTTAATGAAATGCAGTGAGATTAGTGCAGTGTTTATGTTTAAAGAACTGCTAACTTAATAACTATTAAAACAATATTTTATTAAAAGTAAAAACATTTAATCAAAACTATTAAGCCTATCATTAAATAGCAACTTTTACTACTGCTGCATTTTACATTTAATCTGAAATTTGGAAAACTATTTGAAAATACATGTTGGAAATTGATTTGATCTGAACAGTCCACCTTGAAAAATCTAAAACTTTAATATTAGTTTTGAAGATGTGTATGTGCAGCAATTTTTAACAATCCCTGTAAAAAAAAAAAAAAAGTATAACTCTGGTCTGATAGACATAAATAATAATAAGAAATGATTTCCATTTTGGGGCGGCACGGTGGTGTAGTGGTTAGGATGGTTGGCTCACAAGAAGAAGGTCCCGGGTTCGCAGGCCAGGGATCTTTCTGTGCAGAGTTTTCCTGTTCTCCCCACGGTTGAGTGGGTTTCCTCCAGGTACTCCAGTTTCCTCCCACAGTCCAAAAACATGCAGATTCAGTTGATTGGTGATTCTAAATTGCCCATAGGAGTGAATGTGTGTCTGAGTGGTTGTTTGTCTATGTGTTGCCCTGTGGTAGACTGGTGACCTGTCATTTCCAATTTTATTTGTCACATACCTAATTATACACATAAAAAAATATAGTAATGTTTTTCTTTGCACCTTTAAGGTTATGGCCAGAGCACAGATTCACCTATGATACAGCGCCCCTGAAGCAGCAAGGATTTAGGGACTTAATGACTCAACAACTTGGTGGTGCTGGGACTCAAACCCTGGTCTTTCAATTAGCAATCCAACACTTTAACCACTAAGCTAGAACTTCCCTACAAAATAAATCAGTATCAATATCGGTTGGGTGATGCAGCAGTTCAATTTAATGAAAAAGTTGTTAAAGATATCAACTTAGTAAAACAACAGAAAATCGTGCTGCGTTCTTCTCTATACTGAACACACCTACACGTTCAGGGTGAATCTGCGCAGGCACCAGTGCGCGTTCACGCTCTGAACACATCCCGGAAGTAGAGAAGAAGGAAAACAGTATTACGTGACGCAGAGAAAATGAATGCGTACCAAATAGCGCAGAAATGAAAGAAGAACGTCACAATCGTGTGAAACGACATTACAGTAATTATGAATAAAATTGACAAATGAACGAGAAAACAACAGGGAAAAACCTCTTCATGACTCGGGGGGACGTTACGTTAGCTATTTGTTGAGCTAGTCCGACTGGGAATTCCCCTGCATTGGCTCTGTTAATAATAACTAACTTAATCCTTTGGGTTCCAGTGAAGTTTCTTCAGGACTGAACAATGGCCGAAGAACACATCCAGGCCAAGCTTATTGCTATGCTTAAACAGGATAAAATTCAGCTTTGGACGCCTCCTTTTACTACAGAAGATAATAAAGCAGGTCATGAACACTTACAGGTAAGAGTCAGTCATTTTATACAAAAGAAACAAATACACTGAAATAAACCACGTCTATACACACACTAGAATCCAGTGCAGTTTAAAGAGACTCAATATGAACTCAAAGCCCGGGTATCTGAGTTTTCTAAAAAAAATATATTTTGTAATATCATTCATTCATTCATTCATTCATTCATTCATTCATTCATTCATCTTCTTATTCGCTTATTCCCTAATTCAGAGTCTTAGGGGTTTGCTGGAGCCCATACTGGCGCACATAGGGTGAAAGACAGGGGGTATCCGTTCATTGCAAGGACACACACACACATATTCAATCCTATGGGCAATTTAGAATCATCAATCAATCTAATGTACATTAGAAGAAGTGGAGAAGAGTAGCAGGAGTGATTTGAGAGTTTCGGCAAGAGTGAGCGGGGAAAGTTTATAGGACTGTAGTGAGACCTGCGATGATGTACCGTTTAGAGATAGTTCCGTTGTCAAAAAGACAGGAGGAGGAGCTGGAGGAAAGACAGGAGGAGGAGTTGGAGGAAAGACAGGAGGAGGAGCTGGAGGAAAGACAGGAGGAGGAGTTGGAGGAAAGACAGGAGGAGTAGCTGGAGGAAAGACAGGAGGCAGAGCTAGAGGTGGCAGAGTTGAAGATGTTGAGATTTTCTTTGGGGGTGACGAGGATGGACAGGACTAGAAATGGGTTGATTAGAGGGACGGATGCATGTAGGATGTTTTGGAAACAAGGTAAGAGAGGCTGTAGGTTGAGATGGTTTGGACATGTGCAGAGGAGGGACATGCAGTATATTGGTAGAAGAATGCTGAGGATGGAGGTGGCGGGTAGGAGGAAAAGAGGAAGACCAAAGAGGAGGTTTATGGATGTGGTGAGGGAAGATATGCAGGTAGTTTGGGGTGAAAGAGGCAGATGTAGAGGACAGAATAAAGTGGAGAAGAGTGATCCGCTGTGGCGACTTCTAACGGGAGCAGCCGAAAGGAGAAGAAGAATCAATCTAATGCATGATGCATAATGTTTTTTGGACTGTCTGAGGAAACCGGAGTACCCAATTGAGACCCACGCAAGCTCAGGGAGAACATGCCAACTCTGCACAGAAAGATCCTCAGCCCGGGACCTTTATGTTGTGAATGGACCGTGCTATCCATTATGCCACCGTGCTGCCTTGTATTATTGTATTATTCATTATTTATCATTATTGATATTTTCACTATCGCTCCACTGCACATGTTTAAACCGTCTTAATCTGTCCTTTCTGAAACCACTAACATAAGTCATTCCTCTGATGTGCCTTTTTCCAATCGTGTCTAACCTTGTCACTCAAAAAGAGAACCTCGACCTCTTCAGCTCTGCTACCTCCAACTCTGCTTCCTGTCTCTTCCATCTAAACCATACAACAAAACTGCTATCACTGCTATTGTGTTCACCTTCTTTTCGATTCGTTCTGATATTCTTCACATCTAACACACATCACTCTTAAAACGTTTCTCCACACCATCCAACCTGCCTGTACTAGCTTTTTCTTCTCTTTTCCCACACTATCTGTTACTCTGGTTGTCTTATTTCATTTTAAGTGATTGAATATTTAATTGTAATAAACCATTACCTTCAAGTGCTACAATAGTAAGTTCATGATGTTACCCTGTAGTGCAAGACTCTTATGTCTAATATGTTTTTAGGAGCTAGCTTTTCGCTATTCCCAATTGGTGGGATTCCCAGTGCTCGGTGTAGAGATTGCTTTGGAAGACATACGATCACAGGCTGTGAAAAGAGGGAAAGGAAATAAAACCTACAAGGAAACAAATATTGCAACTCTGGAGCTCCTCCTTCCAAAAGAAATGAGAAAGGTAAAACGTGTATTTAAAAAAATAAATAAATAAATAAATAAAGTATGCTTAAATACTTGAACAATATCCTAAACGTTTTAAGGTACTTTGTGTTTGTTATTAGAGTAGTAAAATGAAGGAGTACATCGAAACAAGACTGGATATTACTACTCAAGAGCTGATGGATAAGTAAGTGCATCTTTCTTTCCAGAATGTCTTACTATAAGGTCCTAATTGCAGTAATAGGATAATATTTTTAGTTTAATGTGTCTTTGTTTTTCCATCTTTTAGGATTAAAGAGAAATTTGAGCTCCAATATATAAAACTGATTTTGAATGGAAAAACCCTGTTTGCAGGTGTGTTTTTGTTTACCTTGGAAATCTGTGAAACCTTAAAGTGTAAAAAAGAAGTATTAGGCAACATTTTTGCTTGTGCTTTATTTAGATAAACGCCTCGATGAACAGAACGTGAAAAACAACAGTAAAGTCATGGTGCTAAAGGTGACTGAACCAGAAGGAAAGAAAGCGATGATGGAGGTAGAGGGAAAAAAGCGTGCTCATGAAGAAAGTATCCAAAGAACACAAAAAGGTTTCCAGATCCTTTCAGAAAGAGGTGACTATGACGCTTAGTCCAAAACGATGGATGGTCATGTGATTAGAGTGAAACATTATTGAAATTATAGACAGCAAAATAGATTCGGTACAGGATCCATGTATTTAATTCAACATTTTCAGTTAAGAAATTCAAGCATAATGTCACCTTATTATTTAATTAAAACGATCAGTGCCTGTCAAATGATTTCTTCCTTTTATGTTTGTCGCTGAAACATATGATTGTTATCTCAGAAACAAGCATATGAGAAAAAATGCAACCGATATTGCAATAAGTATTGTATTGCGATATATTGTGATATATTGTATTGTGATATGTATCGTATCAAAAGGCTCTGATGATATTTGATGATATTCAGAAAAGCTTCAAAGATGGCTGATTAATAAGCTTATGGTACCATTTAAATAATTATGTCTTGTTTTATTACTTGCACAGTAAACTAACATACTTGGCACGTTTCAGATGGTAGCGAGGATCCAGCCACCACCCCATTTTTGGAAATTGCAGATCAGAAAGGCAACCCTATACAAATCCCACTTCATGAGAAAAAGGTGATGAAAACACTTTTCTACATTTGTCAAAACCACCACTGCTGCGACCCTTAACCTTTAACTGCTCAGTTGTGTAATTCATCCATTCATTCATTCATTCATCTTCTGTACTCGCTTATTTCCTAACTTGTGGTCATACGGGTGTGCTGGAGCCTATTTTAGCTTTCTGAAAGTGCGAAAGGCAGGAGGGGTATCACCAATCACTAGCATGCTTTTGGACCTAACATGTTTTGGACTTAAGATGCTGTATTGAAGCATTCATTATGTTTTCCTTTGGGTCCAAATCTGATTATTTTTTCTGGGTTATAGGCACTTATATTAGCCATGGGTGTCCATGAGAAAGGCAGAGCTTTGATAAAGAGGAAGCAGTATGAAGCGGCGCTGTTTCACCTACTTCAGGCAGATGAGCAGTTCAGGTACTTTTACAGTGCAATAATAATCCTTGCTTTTAGTTTTGACAAACTGAATGAATGAATGAATGACTCTGTGTTTGTATAATATTGATTGTCGATATTGTAGAAAATGTGATTCATCACTGTTGAACATGGTGGATAACTACGCGGTGCTGCAGCTGGATATTGTGTGGTGTTACCGTGCTCTGGAGGCGCTGTCCTGTCTAAGTGATGGCAAACAGAGACTGCAGCAAGCCGAGAACTGCTTCCTCCAGTGTTACGGGGAAGAACAGCAGAGACTGCAGAAAATCAAGGTACAGTACAGAAAATACATTGAGATTTTTTAGATTTCCTAAATTGTACTGCTGTGTTTTATTAATCATAATGTCTATAACATACAGTGAGTTGTTAGTGGATTAGGGCCACACACACACACACACACACACATACTCCTATAGACTCACCAATCAACCTAATGCACATGTTTCCGGACTGTGTGTTGAAACCTAGTGGGTTTTCTCAGCACAGAAAGACCTTTTTTCTGGGAATCGAACCCAGGACCTTCTTGCTGTGAAGGGACTGTGCTAACCACTATGCCACCGCGCTGCACTTTTTTTAATTAACTGAAATAAATATGTTTGCCCTGTGATGGACTGGTGACCTGTGCGCTGGGATAGGCTCCAGCAAACCCCCATGACCCCCAATTAGGGAATAAGCGGATAAGATGAATAAAGAAAAATATTTAATAGAAATCGAATATAAAAAAATCAAATGGTGGTTCTACGGTGGGCAAATGAGAAGTCAAACCCGACTATAGTAATAAACTTAATTGTCAGTGTTTCATAATTACATTTCAATCCGCTGTGTCTCTTTACTTGGAACTGAAGATTTAATATGCAGCTGTGATTCCACAAGAGAGCATCATTGAGCAATAAATGTAAATAAATTATACTGCAACCGTGTCTCTTCTAAAATTTCTGCAATGGGTAAATAATTATGTGATCACATTATGCAGAAACTCTTAAGTTATATTTTTTTTAGTAAAGATTGGTCCATTATATATAATTTTGGGTCAGTGGTGAGAAAACCATAATATGGGCAGAAATCATCTTCTTCTTCTCCTTTCGGCTGCTCCCGTTAGGGGTCGCCACAGCGGATCATTCTTCTCCACCCTACCCTGTC
>JAOTRA010053122.1:0-18466 GCA_026260255.1 Pseudolaguvia tuberculata | reverse complement strand
GCGGACAGGGTAGGGTGGAGAAGAATGATCCGCTGTGGCGACCCCTAACGGGAGCAGCCGAAAGGAGAAGAAGAAGTACATATAGCCATACTATTCAGACGGGTCAAGTTTACAAACATTTTATTACATGTATATGATTTCACGTACATGGGAGTGTCAATGGTTTATATGGGTGACGTGTTCAAAATGTATTAGGATATTTATTAAGTGCTTTGGTAAATAGGTACTGGGTTCTTATGATAATGAATAAACATTTTAACTGGGGTGACATGATGGCGTAATGGTAAGCACAGTCACCTTGCAGCTAAAAGTTCCTGGGCAAAGGGTTTACTTACTGTGCAGAGTTTGAATGTTCTCCCTGCACTCTTTTGACTGCCACACTGATAAGTGGCCAGGGATCTTTCTGTGCAGAGTTTGCATGTTACCTCTGTGTACTCCAGTTTCCTCTTACAGTACAAAAACATGTACATTAGGTTTATTGGTTATGCTAAATTGCCTATAGGAGTGAGTGCATAGTTGTGTGACCCCGCAATGGTCTAATTTTAACTACTAGAACACTATTGTCACCAGTTTTAATCATGAGTCAGTGATAATAATCAGGCTGACAATTATCAATTGACAATGATCAATTGTTGTTTCAATATTATTTATTGTCCATTTGACCAGATAGATTTAAAAAAGAGGGGCATGATCCGAGAACCAGAGCCACAGCGAGACGAGAACCAGAACGAGAGAGGAAACCTGAGACGAAAACCAGAACCAGACGAGAGAGGGAACCTGAGATGAGAACCAGAACTGAGGCGAGAGAGAGGGAACCGAGACAGGAACCAGGGCTAGACGAGAGAGGGCGAACCTGAGACAAGAACCAGAACCAGACGAGAGAGGAGGAACCTGAGAAGAGAACCAGGCGAGAGAGGGGGAACCAAAGACGAGAACCAGAACCAGACGAGAGAGGGGGGAACCGAGACATGAACCAGAACCAGATGAGAGAGGGGGGGACTGAGATGAGAACCAGAACCAGATGAGAGAGGGGGGGGACCGAGACAAGAACCAGACGAGTGGGGACTTGAGACGAGAAGAGAGGACAAGAGAGAGAACCAAAAGGAGACGCGGGAGGGGAACCGAGAGAACATGAATGAGAGAGGGGAACTGAGAGAACCTGAGCGAGAGAGGGGACCCTGAATGAGAGAGGGAACCAAGAGGTTAGCATGAATTAGAGAGGAGAGCATGAACAAGAGAGAAGAACATGAACATGAACGAGAAAGGAGAACCTGAACAAGAACCTGAACGAGAGAGGAGAACATGGACGAGAGAGGAGAACCTGAACAAGAACATGAAAAGCGAGATGAACCAACAACCCTAGGAGAAAACTGCCGGCTTATAAGGTGTGCGAAATCAACGCACAACGAGACTCAACTGTGTACTCGTACTGTCATGCCCTCCTCCGTTATGAGCGTCTCCGGCACGCTGCCAGTGTGCAGCGGCGCACACACGGACTCGGCTGCGCTTGACGCTCATAACAGAGGAGGGCTTGACAGTACGAGTACACAGTGGATTCACGTTTACTATTATACTTACAATATAAACAATGCACGTAAAACATATAAGCATGTTTCCCCTGAGCCCTCCAGTCTCCTGCTACAGTCCAAAAGCATTTACATGTAGGTTGATTGGTGATTGTAAATTGTATATAGGAGTGAATGTGTGTGTAAATGGTTGTTTGGCTACGTGTGCCCTGTGATGGACTAGCAAACTCCAGCAGCAAAACACCTGTGACCCCGAATTAGGGAATAAGCAAGTAAAAACATCAATGAATAAATGTTTCGCAGATGTACATTGAGATTTGAATTCTGTCCAAATCTGCCATGGCTATGCTTTTTCCTTATATAAACTAATTTCAGAGCAAATTCAGTTTCCCATCAGAAAATCATGCTGCCCTGAAACACTTTTGCCATTTTATTCCCATATGTGTAATACAACCAAACAGAAAGCATTACCATCAGCGAGGAACGAATGCTAAACAAACCAGGCAATCAGAAGGCTACAGTTACAGACACTACAAAACTTAATGTTGTTATCTTACTGTTAAATACTGCCTCATGGCAGCAGAGCCCAGCACAACTTCCTTTTGGCCTGCTGCATTTGAGATTGCTACTGGTAGAAGTAGACATGTTTGCTACACGTCCTGTCTGCTCTGGTTTAGCCCTTTTATTTCCCTTCTACCAAAATTGCACTACATATAGACAGATGTTATTATTGCAAGGTCCAGATTTGATTCCCAGGCAGGGAGTTTGCCTGTGTTTAGTCTGGGTACTCTGGTTTCCTCATACAGTATGTGACTGTGATTTTAAATTGCCCAAAGGAGTGAGTGTGATTGTGTGTGTGGCCCTGTGATGGATTGGCAAACTGTCCAGAGTGTAACTATTGCCTTTTCACCATTTATAGAGAGGTGGGATCGGCACCGGCAGACCCTGTGACATGAAATGTTTACTATATTCTGTTTTAATAAAATTGAGCTGCTCTTTTTTTTACCCTCTTTAGATGTATTCCATACATGCAATTGATAAAAAACTATCCAAAGGGAAAGCAATTATAAGCCAAGTAAAAACAAGAGAAAGAGGGTATCTCCAAAAAACCCATTTCTTCCAAGTTTTAATCTATTAGCTGAAAAACTTTACCCATTTTGTATTGGTATTTTTATTGCCAGATTCTATCCTTTACATTTGCCTCTTTCACCCCAACTACCTGCATGTCTTTCCTGACCATATTCATAAACCTACTCTTTTGTCTTTTTTTTCCTGCTGGGCACCTCCATCCTCAACATTCTTCTACCAATATACTGCATGTTCCTCCTCTGCACATGTCCAAACCATCTCAACCTAGCCTCCCTCACCTTTTCTCCAAAACATCCTACATGCGCCATCCCTCTAATAAACTAATTTTTTATCCTGTCCATCCTCGTCACTCCCAATGAAAATCTCAACATCTTCAACTCTGCCATGTCCATCTCTGCCTCCTGTCTTTTTGACAATTTTATTTCTAAAATTTCCAAGATAAAGTTTCATTAAAAAAACCTCATATTTCTGTTTCTTTGTTACCATAAGTTTCATTGGGAATGACGAGGATGGACAGGATAAATCTCTGAAGGCTAACAATCCTTGTTAATAGACTGTTAAGGAGATCCTCACATACACAAGTCTTGACAACTCACATTGACACAAACAGATTAAGCTATTCTTTTTATTGTATATTGTAACTTAAAATATAAGAAATCTAATATAGTATATAAAATATATAAAAATTATATTACAATGTTCTTTAAAAATACTAATTTAGGGCTAATTTAACAATTACCAGCTGGATTTAAGCAAACAATTATGAGCCTCCTATTAGATAATTATTGAATGGAGGATTATGTTTCAGATAGCAACAAGTTACAGTGGGAAAAAACAGTATTTAGTCAGCCAACAATTGTGCAACTTCTCCCACTTAAAAAGATGAGAGAAGCCACAAATTTTTATCATAGGTGTACGTCAATGAAAGACAATTGATAAAAAAAAAATAATCCAAAAGATTACATTGCCTGACTAAAAACCAGCAAGATTTCTGGCTCTCACAGACCTTCTGTAAGTGGCTCCTCTGTCTTCCACACTGTTATAATGGCACCTCTTTAAACTCATTATCAGTATGAAAGACACTTGTTCACAACCTCAAACAGTCACACATTTATGTACAGAATATGCATAAATAAATTGTAATACTAACCAAGAAAGCAGAAAGCGTAAATTAATTAATTAGTTAATTCATTCATACTGCTAACCTGCTTATTCCCTAATTCGAAGTCACTGTGGTTTGCTGAACTCTAGGATGAAAGACAGGGTTTCAGTAAATACCCAAGAAGAAAATTATAGAACATATTCCTCCTTTATTTCATGCAAACAAATGTAATAATAAAAAACACACCAAGCATTTCAAGAGAATTTAAACAATTTTAGAGACAACATTACTTAAGATGGCATGTTTTGGAAATTCTCTCATTAGTATTAGTGAGTTAAGACACTGATGATGTGGTGCAGTCGGAGTATTAGCTCATTCCAAAGGTCTTCAATGATATTAATATAAGGGCTCTGTGTAGAACACGCTTTCACTCAATTAATAACACGTCTTCATAGCGTTCAGGGTTTTTCTGAAAGAGGAATTCTAGACACCTGTGTGCTGCAGACTTTATACTAAGAGCTTTTGTGTGGGTGTGCTGAAAATGTAACCCTATATTTGTAACAGTCACTTTACCATCCTGATAAACAAAGCACTGGGACACATGATGATAGTGTTAAAAAGGGTCATAGGTTAAGAGAAACTAATCAAAGTCAAAAACATTTTATTTTAACCATATATGACAGAGGAGTATACAGTAAGCTAGATTTATCTCTAGAAGAATGGGATAACGTCAAGGGTTAAAATCACAAAAAGAAAGATATAGTGAGAGGGATTAACAACTGACTCACTACTGATAAGATTTTACTGAACTGTGTTTCTCCACTCTTCTTCTGTGAGAGAATGTATGCTGAAGCTAGGCTGACATGTAAGGTTTCAGTTTTGTGTATTATTGCTGACCAATACACTAAGCTTTGGCCTTTGTACTATTGTAAGAAAACTTACTCAAACTTAACAGATTTTCCCACATTTGTAGCAACAAATGTGTACACTCTGGAAATGTTTGTCAGAGTGGGAGGGGGGACTTGGATTGGGGATAAGGAGTGCACCCAAACACAGGATTCGTGGGTTAAAAAAACAGATTAATTATCCTTGTTCATAATAAAGTCCAGAAAAAAACAAAACAAGATCTTAATTCAAAATACCTAGAACCAGACGAGATTAGATGAGACGAGACAAGATGAGGCGAGGTCAAAAACTCTAAACTTGAGCATAAACCACAAAAAAAGAAATCGAACGAAACAAAGCAGGAAACAGGCAATGATCCAACAACCCTAGGAGAAAATGCTGCCGACTTAAAAAGGCTGTACAATCAGTGCGCAGCAACGAGACTCAGCTGTGCGTGACCGCGCACCAGTAACACGCCGGAGACGTTCATCACCGACGGGGCGTGACAATGTTGTCAGTCCATTACTGGTCCAGCAACCTAATATACAGTGGTGTGAAAAAGTGTTGATTTCCAACATTTTGCATGTTTGTCACACTTTAATGTTTGAGATCATCAAACAAATTTAAATATTAGTCAGAGATAACATGAGTAAACACAAAACACAGTTTTTAAATGAAGGTTTTTATTATTGAGGGAAAACAAAATCCAAAACTACATGGCCCTGTGTGGGAAAGTGTTTGCCCTCTTAACCTAACAACTGGTTGGGCCACCCTTGGCAGCAACTACTGCAATCAAGCATTTGCGATAACTTGCAATGAGTCTGTTACAGCGCTGTGGAGGAAATGTGGTCCAATCATCTTTGCAGAATTGTTGTAATTCAGCCACATTGGAGGGTTTTCAAACATAAACCACCTTTTTAATGTCATTCTACAGCATCTCAATAGGATTCAGATCAGGACATTGACTAGGCCACTTGAAAGTCTTCATTTTGGTTTTTTTTCAGCCATTCAGAGGTAAGCTTGCTGGTGTGTTTTGGATCATTGTCCTGCTGCAGAACCCAAGATCGCTTCAACTTGAGGTTACAAACAGATGGCCGGCCATTCTCCTTCAGGATTTTTTTGGTAGACAGCAGAATTCATGGTTCCTATTATCGCAGCAAGTCTTCCAAGTCCTGAAGCAGCAAAACAGCCCAACACACTACCACCAGCAAATCTTCCAGGTTCTGAAGCAGCAAAACAGCCCTAGACCATCACACTACCAAATGTAGTGTGGCCGGACATTCTCCTTCAGGATTTTTTGGTAGATAGCAGAATTCATGGTTCCTATTATCGCAGCAAGTCTTCCAGGTCCTGAAGCAGCAAAACAGCCCTAGACCATCACACTACCGAATGTAGTGTGGCCGGACATTCTCCTTCAGGATTTTTTGGTAGATAGCAGAATTCATGGTTCCATTTATCACAGCAAGTCTTCCAAGTCCTGAAGCAGCAAAACAGCCCAGACCATCACACTACCACCAGCAAGTCATCCAGGTCCTGAAGCAGCAAAACAGCCCAAGACCATCAGACTATCACCACCATATTTTACTGTTGGTATGATGTTCTTTTTCTGAAATGCAGTGTTACTTTTACGCCAGATGTAATGCTACACATACCTTAATGTATTTTCCCAAAAGTCTTGGGGATCATCAAGATGTTTACTGGTAAAACTGAGACAGGGGTTTTTGTCAACAAAGGCAAGTGAGGCCTGCAATTCGTTAGATGTTGTTGTGGGATCTTTTGTGACATCTTGGATGAGTCGTCGCTACACACTTTTGGTTGGTTGGCCACTCCTGAGAAGGTTCTTGACTGTTACATGTTTTCGCTATTTGAGGATAATGGATCTCACTGTAGTTCACTGGAGTTCCAAAGCTTTAGAAATTGCTTTATAATCTTTTCCAGACTGATAGATCTCAATTATTTCTTTTTTACTCTACCCAGAAAGGCCGCTGCCCTGGAACTGAACCTAGAAACTCGCTGTGAGGCAAAAGTGCTAACCACTAAGCCAAAATGCTGCTCTGTACAGAATATATGTATGTATATGTATGTATGTCCAGTAACTCTTTACTTTGCTCTTTAGGTCCACTGTAAGTTATGGGTGGTACATGGACCCGAACCCCCTCTGCCCTCCCTGTGCTCAACTGTATGTGATCCCTGTTTTTCTAGGTTGCCAGTATGTATTTTGGTCTAATCTTTTGGTTGGCTTTTATGTTTTTGAGTTAGTTTATGTGCTGATTTAGTCTAGTGCAGAGGTCGGTAATCTGCGACACCGGAGCCGCAAGTGGCTCTTTCATCTGTCTGCAAGCAGATTTGGAAAATAAAAAGTAAATATTTTATTTAAATCTATTTTAGTTATTTAAAATTTTAAAAACTACTGTTACGATGCTCTTGTAACATTAAAATAAAACGTAAAAAACTTTCAGTGTTTAAGGTTGCCAACTCCTGGCCTAGTGTTTTGATTAACTGTTTTGTTGTTTTGTTCTCTTCCCTGTCCTCACTTCTTCATTTCTACATCCAGCTTTACCTCTGTCTGTTGTCTTAAGTTCTATTCTGCACATGTTTTGGTTTAGTTGTTCATTGATTAGTTTTGTGTTTGGATACATGTTTTTTATGTTACAATATGTTTGATTGTCTTGTTATATACCTTTATTGCTTATTATGAGAGTTATGATTTAGTTTTTGTCTGTTTGTGTGTTTGCCTGGTTAACATTGTTTTTTGTCAGCTTCTTTTTGTGATCCTATTTATTTTAAAGTTTTTGGTTATATTTAATAGATCTTGTTATGTAATGATTTGGTCATATTTTATTTTCTGTCTTGTTTTATCCATGTCTCAGCCTTTGTCTTTTACTCTGTCTGTCTGCCCGTTTCCATGCCTGTCTGTCTGTCCATTTCCATGCCTAACTGTCTTTCTGTTCCCCGTGGGGGGAAGACCCAAGACTCATTGGAGGGACTATGTCTCTCGGCTGGCATGTGAACGCCTCGATGTTCACCCGGAAGAGCTGGAGGAAGTGTCTGGGGAGAGGGATGTCTGTGCATCCCTGCTTGGACTGCTGCCCCTATGACCCGGTCCCGGATAAGCGGTTAGAAAATGAGATGAGATGAGACTGTCTTTCTGTCTGTGTTTCTATGCCTTCCTGCCTGTTGTCTGTCTGTTTCCGTGTTTCTCCATCTGTTTCATTGCCTGCCTGTCTGTCTGTCTGTCTGTATCATTGCCTACTTGTCTGTATCTGTTTCAATTCCTGTCAGCCTCTGGTCTGTTTCCTTTTCTGTCTCGTTTACGGCACCATTCTATCTTAGTTCCAGTCTCTATTTTGTTTCCTGTAGCTTCTGCTACAGTCTTTATCGGTCCATAGTTCCAATTGTCCTCTCAGTTTCTGTTCCTTTCTCAGTCCATTTCTGCCCAGTTCCCTGTCTGGTCCCATTCCCCATCTGGTTCTGTTCCCCCATCTGTGCCTGATTCCAGTCAGTGTCTAGTTCCCTGTCTCATGGTTCCTGTCTCTTTGTCTCTGTCTCGATTTCCTACTCTTTTGTTCTCGGTTCCTGTCTCGCTTCTGGGCTCATGTTTCTCTCTCTGCCTTGGGTCTCGCTTCTCAGTTCCCATCTCTGTCCAGGTTCCTGTCTCTGTCCTGGTTCCCGTCTCTGTCCCGGTTCCACTCTCTCTTTGTACCAGTTCCCTTCTCTGTTTATGTCCTGGTTCTTGTCTCTGTTCATGTCTCTGTCCTGGTTTCTGGTTCTGTCACTGTCCTGGTTTCTGATTCTGTATCTTTTTTGTAGATGTCCTAGAATAGGAGGTGTTCTTCAAAGGGGAGGTAGTGTTACGATACACTCCCTACACGTTCTATGTCACCATTGCCCGCACCATTGCCTGGATGCTTGATCGCATCCCCAATCAGAATGCGTTATTTAAGGGAACTCCATTTTAGTTATGGTGCGAATTATTGGTTGTTGTTAGTATGTTTATGAACACTATGTGTGAATTCCATGAGGACTACTGTAAGGACTTGGTCTAAGCCCCTCCCTCATAGTTAGCGTCTTTGTCTTGGATTGGTCATCCGGAGGTGATGACGCATTACTTAAGCATATGAATCACTTGCTATGGCGCGAGTTATTGAAGCTTTTTGTGAATGAACGCGTGTATGTACTCTTGTGAACTTGACTGCGATTTCAAGCTTGAACCTAAGGGTGTGTGTTGCGAGGCGACCATCTAAGTTTACTTCCGCGTTTTAGTTTTGTATTTTGCTTTTGTTACCCTGCCCCGTGTTTTGAATAAAAGTGCTTCACTGCATCATAGATCCGGATACCTCCACTTACTTACAGAATGACTCGTCTATTACGGATCCAGCGGTCTGCGCTAAACTGATTTCAGGAATTAAACTGTTCTCTGAGGAATTTCCTTCGACGCAGCTAGCTGCACTAGCAGATGAAGTGTCTACTTTGGTTGCGGACCAGCTCACCGGCGCTTTCCATCTGCGAACGCAGACACTGCAGGCGCCGACATCATGCACCTGTTTGCTACAACATTGTAATCCTGAACTGTGTTTGCACTTTATAGCGCAGTATCGGGACTATTTTCCATCTATTGCTACTGCTTTTAGGTGATGAGGTCCTGTTGGTGGTAGCCGCGTTGTGTGGGACTTTAATTGGCGGCTACATGAGGATGTGGACTACATGCAATCGTGGATTTCAGTAGTTTTTTCACCGCCCTTGGTAACTGTGGTCAATCCAGTGGATGACATAGGTGAAAAAGTTTATAGCGTTGATGTCGAGGTGAACGAGGCTACACCTGTGTGGAGACCTCGCCTCAGGTCTCATGTAGCAGACCCTCAGATACGATCAACAAGGGATCTGTGTTACTCCGACCCTTGTTAAGCCGCACCGCGTCAGTGCTGCCAATGTCTGTAGTTTCGATGCAGCCTCCTGCGTCTGCATCAGAGCCCTCTGCGGTCCCTTCTGTGTCTCTTTTAGCGCCTTCAGAGTCCCCTTTGGTCCTTTCTGAGTCCCCTTCGGTTCTTTCTGAGTCCTCTCTTGTGACTCCTTCTGTGTCCCTTTTAGCACCTTCAGTGTCCCCTCCGGTCCCTTCGGACTACCCTCTGGTCCTTTCAGAGTCCCCTCCGGTCTCTTCATAGTCCCCTTCGGTCCTTTCTGAGTCCCCTTCGGTCCTTTCTGAGTCCTCTTTGGTCCTTTCTGAGTCCCCTTTGGTCCTTTCTGAATCCCTCCAGTGACCCCTTCTGTGTCCCTTGTAGTGCCTTTATTGTCCCCTTTGGTTCCATCAGAGTCCCCTTCAGTTCTTTTTGAGTGCCATTCTGTCTTTTCTGAGTCTCGTCCTGTGACACCTTCTGTGTCCCTATTAGCATCTTCAGAGGCCCTTTAGGTCCCTTCAGAGTCCCTTTTAGTCCTTTCTGTGTCCCCTTCGGTCTTTTCTGAGTCCCGTCCTGGACCCCTTCTGTGTCCCTATTAGCATCTTCAGAGTCCCATCTGGTCCCTTCAGAATCCCCTTTGGTCCTTTCTGAGTCCCCTTCGGTCATTTCTGAGTCCCTGTGACCCCTTCTGTGTCCACTTTAGTGCCTTCAGGGTCCTTTCTGGTGTCCCCTTTAGCACCCTCAGGGTACCCTCCGGTGTCCCCTTTAGTGCTGTCAGGGTCTCCTCCGGTGTCCCTTTCAGAGTCCCCTTTAGTGCTCTCAGTGGCCACATTAGCATCCCCTTTTGAGCCCTTAGTGGCCCTTGTTTGGAGGCTGGGACACCTTGTTCTGCTCCCGCTTTGCAGGCTGGGAAGCCCCGTTCTGCTCACGCTGTGGAGCCTTGTTTTGTTCTCATGGAGGCCTGGAAGCCTCGCCCTGATCTTGCCCTACATGGATTATGGACAATTTATGGACCAGGACCTCTTAGCCCCTCTGGGCACAGAGGGCTAAGTACTTTTCTTTTGTTTCACCAGTTTGTTTAAGGTTTAGTTTGCTCATAGGTTTGTTTAGAACCTCAGCCCTTAGGTTATTGTTCATGTTGTGTTTGTGTTTTGTTTTAATGTACTTTTCTGCCAACCATTTCATTCATCTTGTCTCGCTTTGCTGTCCCTAGTTCCAGCCCCTGTCGTGTTCTCTGTTCCTGTACCCGCCCATCGTTCCCTGTGCGTGCCCTCTGCGCTATTTCTGTTCCTGTGTCCGCTAGCACTCTGTACGCTTCCCCTGGCCTGCCTACACTCAGTCTTTCCAGGTTGGCCAGGCTTTCTCACTGTCCTTCATGTAAGTGTATGTTCCTTCTCCATTCTGCCTTACCTGTATTCTACACATTGTTTGGTTTTGCAAGTTTGTTTTATTGAGGATTTTGTTTTTGAACGTTTCAATTTGTAGATTTTGTCTTGTATTTTTCTGTGTTTTGTAGGTTTTTTGTTTGCGCTAATGGACGCCAGGAGGTGTCCTTTAGAGGGGGGTAATGTAAGAACTTGGTCTAAGCCCCTCTCTCATAGTTAGCGTCTTCGTCTCGGATTGGTCATCCGAGGCGATGCCGCGTTACTTAAGCGTACGAATCACTTGATATGGCGCTAGTCATTGAAGCTTTTTGTGAATGAAGGTGTGTGTGCTCTCATGAACTTGACTGCGATTTCAAGATTGAACCCAAGGGTGTGTATTTGCGAGGCGATCGTCTAAGTTTACTTACGCGTTTTAGTTTTGTATTTTGCTTTTGTTACCCTGCCCAGTGTTTTGAATAAAAGCTCTTCGATGCATCATGGATCCGGACACCCCCACTTACTTACTACTATGGTCGGTTTTTACTTTCCTTTTTTTCTTCGGGCATACAACTTTATATAAAGTGTGTCTGTGCATTTGGGATTCGAACTCATTCCCTTACATGTGAACAGCACATGCAGGCTAAATTAGCTTTTTAAAATAAAAATGCGTTTGCACTTTTTACTATGGTTTTCTCATTAGTTTGTCCCTGATTGTGAATTCTTGTAGTTCAAGGCCTATATTCTCAACAATCTTCATCTTTTTTCTTACAACTGAGAAATTGTGGTTAAGGGCCTTGCTCGGGGACCACACAGTGGTAACTTGGTGTTGCAGCTATTGAAACCCCTGATCTTCTCTTATTGTATAATCAATATTCTTAATATTCTGCCTCAACTTGTCAGAGTAGATAGTATAATCTAGAAAATTAGTAAATATAAACATGTTTTCTAAGCACAAAAGCAAAACTAAGGTAAATGCATTTTCATTAAATGCATTTATGATGATGCATTTGCCAAATGTTTCCCACTGTAACTTACTAAAAATATGTTCAACAACTGCTACAAAAGTGTTCCCCAGTTGTTCAGAAAATGTAGAACAACTGAAAAAAAAAAGAGTACTTACATACAAATCACTTATGATCATTAGGCAATAACTAAATTTGTGCTTTCAAAATGCTTTATAAAACAAACCAATAAATATAACGGATTACTAGGATTAACTGTATTTTTTAAAGGAATCTATTTGATGTACTAAGGATCAATGATAACAGGAAAACAGGTTTTTATGTTATTGCCTAAACAAATCACAAGGCAACATTCTCAGGCATCCGTAACTTTTAATTTAGAGGGTCACTTGTAAACTACTAAAATACTAGGTAAAACACCATGTATTAGAAACTGTATGTGATAAATGCATTTTTATTTCTACAATTTTACCTAGTCTCAGCCCCAGACCTCAGTTCCAGACAAAGGAACTACGGGCTGAATATCTAATGTATATGTATAAGTCATTCTCTGATTAATTGAGGTGTACAGGATTTCCAAGTAATGTGTTTCACATTGGTCTGTTTGGAAACAAAGTTGATTGAAGAGGTAGCTGTTGTGTTGCATAAGCATTAATTAAGATCAAATCATGGATTTTGAAAAATATTGCAGGTTCACAATTCAGACTGTTTAAAAGATATCTGTTATATGTCCTCTTGGATGGGCTTTAGCCATTCAAAGCATTCAGTCACACAGAAAATAAATTTGGAAACTTTGTTGGATTTTTGTGGATTCTTAAAATTGATGTGTGTAATACATGTGTGTAATTTTAAAAAGAGTTTGTGTTAAGATCACTTGGACCGCTTGTTTTGAAAGGGAATTCTACAGTTGACTGCATTAAATATTGCACCCTTGCTGTGTTCTGGAGTGTGTGAAAAATAACTACTGATCACACAAGTATACATTTTTTGATAGAGTTGTCTAAACTGTTAGTCAGCGTCTCATGTTGGGCAAATGTGTGTTTCTAGAGAAAAATGCTCACTAGACCCAATAATTATATTGAAATTGCTATCAGTGCAGAACTGTAACTACAATGAATCTTGATAGTATTTGGTGCATTGGACCAAAGGACTAACATTTACAAATAGGCTGCATTTTCAAATAAATATTGACTGCATTTGGGCATTACAGTTACAGTTTGGCATTTGGCAGACTTACATTTGGTCTCTTTTTTACAACTGAGCAATTGTAGGTTAAGGGCCTTGGTCAAGGGCCCACAGTGACCGCTTGGTGAAGGTGGGATTTGAACCCCGGTCTTTCTGGTATTAGTTCAACACCTTAACCACTAGTCTTCCACTTCCCCATTACCACTTACTTAATAAACAACAGCTACCACTGAGCACACCAATCCATTAGCATATAGTTACTTTGGCTGTAGCAGGGATGTGTAGAATGTGTATATGTATGTTTCAGTTGTTTAACAAAGGCCCTAACTGACACCGCACGTCCACTGTGTAAAAACCTACAACAGAATTGCTTTGTCAGATAAATAAACATGCATTTCAATTTCCATTTACAGCGTTTGACAGACATTCTTATTAATATGTTATAAATTTTTTGTACAAACTGCAATTTGTGGCTAAGGGGCCCACAGTTTTTGCTTGGCAGAGCTGGAAATTGAACGTCAGTCTTTGTTATTAGTCCTTAACCTCTATGCTGCGCCTTCCCCTTATTTGTTTGGAGCACACTTTTAACATTTAGTTTCCTTTGCAGTTTGCTGTCGATCGAACAATTACAAAAAAATCTTATATGACGCCAACGTTTATTAAAAGAGTTTATCTTATTTCTGATTAATGTCTGTAAACAACCAAAACAGAGATAAATGCTTTTGTGCCAATACACTTAAACATGGAAGTATGTTTTCAGCCTGCACTGAGCCAGAGAAAAGCCCAAAGACAGTAGAAACGCTCTATTTTGTTAATGTACAATAATAAAATAACCCTCGCTAGCCATAAATACATCAGCTTTAAAAAAAACTTGGGACAAATCATTTTGCACTCTGGCTACAATGTGAGTATGTTGGATTAGTTGTCATTGATAGAAGCGGGTGTCTTATTTTCACACATGACTTGCTTTGTAATATAACTTTAGTATAAGATAATAATATAATTCATGTCTCACGGGCCATTTTAGGAGAATGAAGACAGATCTCTGGTTGTGAATAAATCGCTCTGTGTTCTTTAGATTATGACTGGCTTAAACAGGAAGATCAGAAGGACTGAAGGAACAGAGAATAAATAGTACTATGAATGAAGCTTCTCCAAATCAGACAGTTAGGAATTAATACCCCAACACTAAATCAATAGCACAGTAAAACTAAATTGAAAATTGTGGATTGTTTATTTATCATTTTATTAGTTTTTCCAGTGTTAGACACAGTATCACCAGTTAACTGACACAGTATCACCAGCTGACTGACACAGTATCACCAGCTAACTGACACAGTATCACCAGCTAACTGACACAGTATCACCAAGCTGACTGTCTGCCCTCTATGTCTAGTGCCTTAGCCAGTACTACTCTCATAGTGCATCTGGAATTTATTTGCATTCTTTAGAATGACTGCCCGTTTCTTCATTCTCTCTGGTCTTCCTGGTTAAGTCAGTCAGGAAGCCTTGCCATAAATGAAGTATGGTTGGCAATGTGAGATGCTTGGCCTTTTACCCTTCAACAAAGAAAAGGCAGCTAAATAAAAACAATGGTCACTCTATACCTTTTGCAATTTTTAAATTTCTGTAGAAATTGCCATAAGAAATTAAACAGAAGCTGTCATAAAGCATCATCATCACCACGCCTCAACTTCTGAACTGGAGCTTCTGGCGCCATGTACTTGAGACTGTTCTTGATCCTCCAGTCAGTTTATGTAGTGTCCTGAATTCTGGATTTTCACACTAGTTCTGGTTCTTGGATTTTTGTGTTTTTTTTCTACAAGCTTGTTTTTGCACCTGTTTTGTGGTTGCTTTTTGTGTTTGCTATTTTCCACAACAAATCTTAATAATACATATAATATAATATAAATTAAAACACCACCACTTTGGAACACAAATAATTTTGTCAGCAGAAAAGATGAGCAGCAAAAGATTTTACCAGTGAGGTGAAGATATAGGTGTAGTAGACAGAGAGCATGCCTAACTCTGATGCCTAGAAGAAACAAAAGAGAGATAAAAAGCGATCAATCACATTTAATGACAACCTCATTGCACATTGTTGTATAAAAATGTGTAATTTTAATTTAGCAGAAGTAGCAAGCTATTGCAGCAGTGTTGTAAGATTTTCTTTATGTTTGCTTGCACAGATTTTCTACCCCCGATTAAAAAAAAAAACAATCAAATAAAGCCAGATCAAAGCCAGTGAATACTTATGGTACTCCTGACCTAATAAATAATTCTATTCATTAATTGTTTTCTTACATAGGAAACAGCCACAAAAATCAAGCAACTGACAAACATTATTCCAATCACTTGTTATGATGCAAATTCATACAAAGGAAACATGAATACGGTATGAACAATAGCAAAAAACAATAGCAGATAGATTACTGCACAATAAAGCAAAGTACAATGTTTTTTTTTTTGTTTTTGAAAAAACTCAACCTCATGAAATCCAGGAAAAATATGTAGAGCAACTCAAACACTAAACAAAAAAAATAATTTTAACTCATTGACCGATTTTAATAATCATTCTCTTTTTGAGTGCAACAAAATGGTAAAATGTCAAAGATCTACACCAGGGGTTGGGAACCTTTTTGACTCAGAGAGTAATATGTTTGGAAATTTATTTCAGTGAGAGCCATATAATATATTTTTAGACTGATGCAAAAGGGGGTGTTTACCTCCTTACCCAGTAACGCCAATGTAGGCTATTATCATCCAATTAAAATAATGGACATGTAATGGATGAATGGAGATCGGATCCATGTTGCAGGTTGACTCCCAGACTGAACACAAAATGAAACAAAGCATGGGTAAACTTAAACCAAACTTAAACAAACTAAAAACATGGGGTTACTCAGGAGCAAAGGGACAAAACATGGGGTTACTCAGGAGCAAAGGTACAAAACACAGGATTACTCAGGAGCGAAGGGACAAGACATGGGGTTACTCAGGAGCGAAGGGACAAATAGCAAGCAAAAACAAACATTATCAACAGCACTTAAATAATGTCATCGCCCCTGGCAACCAAATCCAGCACGACGACGCTAAACAAGGGGGAGGGTCTATGTCTGATTCCTCACTGGACAATAGCTCCTGCAGCCAACTGCAGCTCTGAACAGGACATTAGGAGTGGAAATTGATGGATGGATTAAAACAAGTGAAATTATTTTTGCTTTATCAGAAAAGCCAAAATCTGTGAGCCAGTAGCAATCATCAAAAGAGCCACACCTGTCTCGTGAGACATAGGTTCTTGACCCCTGATCTAAACAATGGGATGAGAAGTTCTGACAATCCATTTCAATAGTTTTAGCAAAATATAATTTAAATGTATCAGCGCAGTGGAAAAGTGGTCCCATAGGAGTAAGTGTGTGTGAGTGTTGCGCTGCGATGGGCTCATGCCCTATCCACAATCTGCCCTTCCCTTTCGTCCTATGTGTGTTGGGAGAGGATAAAGCCCTAATTAGGGAACACGCGGGTTAGAAGATGAAGGAATGAATAATTAAAATGTATGTCATGTATTATTTCCCTAACACATCCAAGACCTACCTAAACCTTGATCACACTAGATAGACTATGCTTGATAATCATGGTCACTAAGGTCGCTGGCAAAGGTTTACTTGCTCCTACTGAGAATATTAAAATTGATGACAACTACAGTAATACGTTTATGCTTGATAGACCCTTTAAATGCTACAAAGGGAGGCATGCCCTTGTCAAGTGGTTTTCCAAAAAGAACAGCTAATTTGAAGTGTTGCACCATCAGAAAGGTAAACACTCAGGATTGATGCTTAGCTTAAAGGCTAGAGAATTGTGTGGTCCTACAAGGATACAATACAATCAGTGAGAGAATTCAAAGGCTTTGTGAATAACAATCAAGCCAGGGCACTGGTTCTTAGATCTTGTTATGCTTTGATTTACATCAACCTGATGGTAGTTACCAACTAATAGCATAATCAAAAAACAATCTTTATGATAATATTTGCAAAATCTCTTTCATTTAATAGCTTTAAAGAATTGACAAATAGAGTGGTGTGAAAAAGTGTTGGCCCCTTCCTGATTTCTTTTTGCATGTTTGTCACACTGAGTAAAAACAAAACAGTTTGTAAATGAAGGTTTTTATTGTTAATGGAAAACAAAATCCAAAAATACATGATCCTGTGTGAGAAAGTGTTTGCCCTCTTAACCTAATAATTGGTTGGGCCACCCTTTGCCCTTTTAAGGTCATGCCACAGCATCTCAATAGGATTCAGGTCAGAACTAGGCCACTACAAAGTCTTCATTTTGTTTTTCTTCAGCTATTCAGAGGTGGACTTGCTGGTGTGTTTTGGTTCATTGTCCTGCTGCAGAACCCAAGTTCGCTTGAGGTCACAAACAGATGGCCGGACATTCTCCTTCGGGATTTTTTGGTAGACAGCAGAATTCATGGTTTCATTTATCATAGCAAGTCTTCCAGGTTCTGAAGCAGAAAAACAGCCCCTAACCATCACACTACCACCAGCAAGTCTTCCAGTTCCTGAAGCAGCAAAACAGCCCAAGACCATCACACTACCGAATGTAGTGTGGCCGGACATTCAGGATTTTTTGGTAGACAGCAGAATTCACGGTTCCATTTATTACAGCAAGTCTTCCAGGTCCTGAAGCAGCAAAACAGCTCAGACCACCACCATATTTTATTGTTGGTATGATGTTCTTTTTCTGAAATGCGCTGTTACTTTTAAGCCAGAAGTAATGCAACACACACCTTCCAAAAAAGTTCAACTTTTGTATTGTCAGTCCATAGAGTATTTTCCCAAAAGTCATGGGGATCATCAAGATGTTTTCTGGTAAAACTTACACGAGCCTTTATGTTCTTTTTGCTCAGCAGCGGCTTTTGTCTTGGAACTCTACCATGCAGACCATTTTTGCCCAGTCTCTTTCTTTTGGTGGAGTCATGAACATGGACCTTAACTGAGGCAAGTGAGGCCTGCAATTCTTTGGATGTTGTTGTGGGATCTTTTGTGACCTCTTGAATGAGTCGTCGTTACGCTCTCTGGGTAATTTTTGTCGGCTGGCCACTCATGAGCAGGTTCTCCACTGTTCCATGTCTTCTTCATTTGTGGCTAATGGCTCTCACTGTGGTTCTCTGGAGTCCCAAAGCTTAAGAAATGGCCTTATAAACTTTTCCAGACTGAAAGATCTCAATTACTGCATGTCTCATTTGTTTCTGAACTTCTTTGGATCTCGGGATGATGTCTAGCTGTTGAGGATCTCTTGGTTTTTATTGTTGTTAGAGAAATTTACCTCAGGTGTGATAAACCTCAGTTAAGTTATGTTTTAACAGGGGGCAAATACTTTCACACACAGGGCCATGTAGTTTTTCGATTTTGTTTACATTAATAATAAAAGCCTTCACTTAAAAACTGTGTTTATA
>JAOTRA010053108.1:0-12402 GCA_026260255.1 Pseudolaguvia tuberculata | reverse complement strand
GCCCGATTTCCTGAATAGGACAAGAAAAAGAAGCCTCGTGTGACCACCAAGCCAACTTGCAGTGTCCATCATTTCACCATCACCAACACCATCACATATGTAGGAGTTTGTATTGGGTGTTCATTTGCTTTCAAATAAGCTCTTAATTTGCTTAGGAACAGGCTTGTGCAAGTGCTTTAACTTTTGAATTCATTTCAATTGTCAATTCCTTTACATTTACCACTTAGCAGATACTTTTATTTTGTGTCTTATTTAATATCCTTAATGGGGTTTAAGGGCCTTGCTCTGGGCCACAACAATGGCAGCTTGGTGGTGGAAATCGAACCTTGATCTTCAGATCTTAATCACTATCAATTTATAAACAAAAGCAGAAATAAGACAAGCCTGCATACAGTAATAAATATTATATTTTATTAGCCTAAAGAATATCTAAAAAGATAAATGAAAATTGCTGCTGATCTGTCGCTCAGCATGATGCGTCAAAATGTCTGGGTTGGGCAAGTAACATAACCGGGGTTGTGGCTAAACATGACCATTGCAGCTGATCCCTATATACGGGAAATTCTGAAGTGATCAGGTACAAATTTATTTCCACATTGTAAGCTTACAGGATATTGACTCCTGTTCAGCTAAGCCTTTAAGCTGGTTTGTAAATAAATCAAAATCAATAAAATTATCAGCAAGTCCTGGAAATATTGTATGTACATAAATAATAATTATAATAATAAGCTATAAGCCTTAACTACTGTATGTACTTAGTTTTTAAATGTAAGAAATATAGTTTTATTGCCAATGTTTTACTGTAAATGTGAATTATTTATTAGCTCATTTGCCCATATTCACTTTCAGTAACTGGTAGTCAAGTTTTCCAAAAAACTGAAGCTGATCTTGGGAAAAGAAAATACCTGAACTACCTTAAATAGATTAGACCTTAAGATGATGTTTAGACTATATCTATAGCACTCAAATGTAAATATAGTTTTATTGGTTACTTATACAATCAATACAGTATACACAGCTTAATAATAATATTCATCTTTTCAATAATCAAATGGGAGTTGGGTTTTTCCGATAAAAAAAAGTCCTGGGCCAGTGCCAAGATCCTGGACATTAGTCGAAACTGAGGTCAGAGGACGGCAGTTTGAGGTGTGTTGTTTTTAAAAACCTATAACCTGGCAGATAAAATAACAAGAGGATTTAAACATCCAATCAATGGTAACCGACAAGGAAAAGTTTAGAAGGTCTGTCAGGAAAAAAAGTCTAAATGTTTCTAAATGTTACTGGTAGTAAGATTTTATTTGACAGCAAAATTTGTCATATCTACAATTATTATTATTTTTTAAATAATTTTTGCCGAACGGTGTGTAAAAACAAATTGAACTGCTGTATAAATGCACATAAAATACTACTAAAAAGAATATAATTTGAATATGTATTTATGGAAGATATGAGTGACGGACTGTTAAATAGGCTGTATCTGCAAATTTCTGACAGCTGTCCTGTTTGCTCGTCCTCCTTCTCTTTGTTTTGGTCATTAGGGATTAGAAGCACTTGACTGACTGAAATAGAGAAGCTTTTTTATTGATCAGAAAGCTTGGTTCTTTCCTTCTGTGTTGTAGTTCAACTACAGGTCAGGAAATTCAGTATGGATGCCCCGGTCAGCTGATCTTTTCTGCAGGACCTGCCTGTCTGGCTTGGTGCTGTTCATAAACCAGTTCTTCTCAGGATTCTTTTAGTAGTGTAGGGGTAAAGGTCACTGCATCAAAGGTGAAAAGGACACCATACTAGGGATTCAGTTGCCCATCTAGGAAAAATGCTGTTGTCTATGGATGTAACGATTTTTCTCAAAGCACACACATACACAATATGTATAGGATGTTTATTTGTTTATGAGGGTTTTTACAATACGACATCCAGTTTTTCGCATTGGCCGAGTTGCTAACTGTACGCTACGTTTAACCTGTCGTGGGCAATTGGAGACATCCTTTGTAGTGGAAAAGTATCAAATGAGTACAGCTGTAAGAAAATGGAGGATGTTCCATTATCTTATAACTCTGACAACATTTTTCTTTTCCAGTGAGTCGACAAGCCAAGTATTGGAATTCCAACATAGTCGACAGATTGGTCCTATTATTAGAATCGGACTGTGCAAAATTAGCTTCAAAGCTACAAGATAAGGTATTGTAGCTTGAGTTGGCGTAATAATATAATATTCAAATTGTGGGCATATCTGAATCACCTGAGGCCTCCCATCATTCGGTTTCCTCTTTGCACAAGTGCTGGTGGACATTTTGGAGTGGATGCTTTACCTTCTACCCAAATTGGCTGAGAGCAAAGTAAAGCTACAAGATAAGGTAGGGGACCTCGAGTGATGCTGTCTGGATAATCATATTTGGATTGTGGGCATATCTGAATTGTTCAAGGGTCTCCATCCTTTGGATTTCCTAGCGCAGGTGATGGTGGACATTCTTGGAGTGGATGCTTTACCCTCTCTACTTTCTATTAACCATGAACTCAGAGCTCCATTTAATAAACCCGCTATGGGGATAATAAAAAGCCCCGTCATCATACGACTCCATTGCTACTCATGTCAAAAGGGTATCTATGGATGGAGGTAATGTGAAAAGCTTTGTGGTACTGATCCATTTGGAGCAGCATAGGCATTATTTTTTTACTTTATCATCTGCCCAATTGTTAACCTCCCCAGCACAGTTAACATCACTACTCACTTGCGAGGCTCAGACAAGTTTTAGAGATTACTAGATTTTTTTCATATTTAAAGAGTTATGCTGGTTTTTTTTATTTTTTTGCTTGTAATTGTTCTGCCCACAAGATTTTTTATGTGGCTTAATTGTGTGGATAATTATTGTATCTGTTTTAATTATTTTGGACATTACAAGGTTTTGCTCCAAGAGCTGCTGTTGCATTAGATAATTTAACTATTTTGGTTACATCTTTTCTTTTTCATCTTCTCTCTCATAAGAGCTCTTTCTACTCTCATAAGATTCACTTGGTCAGTTAGTGTATGTATGTGGATTTATGGCATTAGACCCCCAACTTGTAAATTAGTAGCGGCGCCAACTGAGTAATTTGCTATTCAGAAAATATTTTTTTAATATTCTTATTGTGAATAATCACAATACTTAATATAATATAATATAATAATCACAATACTCCTCTGTAAGGAGTGTTGTGCAAAATAACAGTTTTGAGGTTGGTGCAGAAATTCTTCTTTTCATGGGGACATGTGGTGTAACAAATTTACATGAACAAACCTCAAACTAAATTTACGAGGGAAATTTACAAGGACTTTCGTATGACTGCCTGCAGAGAAAGTGGAGGGGACATATGTGCCATCATTTTTTATTATTAAATCCCAATTTCTTTGCTCTTTGGAAGGCAGAAAGTTATTGTTCTGTAGTTACAGGACAATATCACTGCTTGTAGGTTTCAAAATCCTGGACAAAGTTTTGTGCACAAGTTTTTTTACTTACTTAACATTCTCTTTTCTCAATATGCTCAATCACCTGAAATAACTGTTTCCCTAGATGCAGACAATATGCTTTGATGCTATTCTTCCCTTACAGCAACCATGCACACAAATGCAGTCACTTTCTTTTCCTCTTCAATATTTTGCGCGGCATTGCTGACTCCTTTACTTTTTGACCTAGCCACAATGGCTTTGAAGAAGTTAAGCGCTATGGTTAGTTCACAAACCTTTGTATGCAGATGACCATATAATATTTATTATTTAAACACTGCTGCTTCATTGCCAACAATGTTTGGTATCGTAGTCAAATTTAACCAAATAAGCTAAATAAGTGAACTTTCATTCATTCTAACCCACTTATTGCCCAATTCGGGGTCACGTGGAAGGACTGGGGAAGGAAACATGCTTAATGCAATGCATTAATATTCTAAGCTCACTTAACTAACTAACAAATTCTCAAAATTTCATAAAACACAATCACAAAAAGTTTTATTATAGTTCTCTGATCCCGCAGTATTGAGAGTGCATCACGCTCATTATTTTTATTGTTATTGTCCTCTGTAATTAATATTTTTTCTTGTTTCCAGTAGTGCCTCCAATTCACTTTCCGTGAAGCTTCATTGCATAAGGAAAACTGGTGAAGAGAAATTAGTGTAGCTGCTGATCATAATGTCAGTAGGCACTAACTAATAATGTGTTGTATTGTGTCTGTAGGATATGTTGTGTTTGTAGCAGATGTCCAGAAAATTGTCCAGGAACATTATGGATTGTAGCAAATTAAAAGACCATTTAGTGCCGTATGCAAAAGTAGAAACAGTTAGTAATGTTTAGCTAAGTTTAACAGGTAACCAGTGCAGGGATGATACTATTGGAGTTGTGTGTTATATTTGCAATTCCTGGTAAGAACTCTTCTGGACTATCTGTAGCTTGTTTGTGAATGCTATAAAAAGAAAAAGGAACAGAGAAATTTAGTAGCAAACAAGCTTGATTAAAAAGACGTTTCAAAATTGCATCAGCAATTGCATCAGCATCAGCACGAATAAATCAAAAGCCACACCAATGACAGTGAAACATGTTCTCTTACCGTTGCTGTTGTTTACTGCTGTTAGATTTAGTGTTTGACTCTGTTTGCACCATTTTAATTAAGATAATGATGGATTAAATGGTACTACCATAGGTTATCATGTGAGCAAGTGATGCCGCATCCTGTTGCACTCGAATCTCAACCAAACGGAACAGTATGACTGTCCTAAAAGTTAGCAAACAAACATCTTTACACAATAGAAAAAAAATGAGGATTAGCTTGCCATGCTAATAGTTTTTATCCAAGCCCCTCCCAAAACTAATTTTAAAACAGCATTCATTGACAACAAATGTAATTATAGTTTATTAGCTATTTTAGCGATTAGTAGCCCTACTACTATAGATGGACAACTATAAACAATAATAGGCTTCACATGTCATTTCTTTATTATATTATTTGACACTACGCTACTATTTTAGATGTGCTATTATATAAAATTTTTTCTTAGCACTTGAGTTTGCTGGTTTGTCACTTCTAGTATGGACTTATTATTGATTGCTAATATTGCTAATATTGATTGCATCCCATTCTGGATATAGAACAGAACCCAATATTATGGTATTGACCCATCATTATACCTTACTGTAGGTTTTATTGCAACACACCCATGACAGTTTCTTTGACATATGCCAAATTCGCACTGAATGATTTTAAGCCTGGTTTTCCAATTTTACAACAGGTTTTGCAAATATTCCAATAAACTCACAAAATCTGCAGCAAATCGGTGCTTGTTCATGCGAGTCACAAATGCACACTGTGGATTATGCTGAAACCTATAAAATATTTGGCTTGCTGAATATCTGGCAAATAGTTCTCGTTAGGCCTTCTACTTTTGCCATGATGGACACGAACATTATCAGCGGTTAAATTGCACTTGTTTATCATCCTCGAGGTAAACATTATCCAACTTTGTGTTGAGGCATGTCACGTGACAATACCAACATGTACGTTCAAATTAGTACATGTTGTTATAGTATGCGATGTCGAATAAACATTTAGCACCCAGAAGCTTTGGGATAGCAGTGCTACTATCACCATCATGATACAAACAAACACAATTCCTTCGATGTAATTTTGCTTTTATAAGTTATGGAAGATTGTGGGAATTTGGCATAAATTAGTCCAGAGTTTCTGGGAGCTCATCATCACACATAAAATTGATTTATTTGAGCTGAAATTCCCACTTTGTTTGACAGCAGTATGTTGAATCACTTACTGGTCTGTATTTGCTTAATTTATAGGCTGAGATTTGAAGCTTAAAACATGAATAAGGGTATCTTTAGGGGTGGGGTGAATGAGTGGAAGTTTTGTCTGTTTGTTTGACTGATATTTCCCTGTTGTGATGACTGTTGAGTGCCTTAAAGAATTCCAGCTTTGTATTTAAGCACTCACTAACTGATAATTTTCACTCCCTAATGGGGCTTCAAATTAGAGTTTTATTGAAAGCAGGTGCACTCCGAGGGTAAACCTGTTAAGCCTACTGATAAAAGACTAGACGGTGCAGTTATCAATTGTAAGACTAATGTGTTGTCAGGTACAAGTGCCTCATTAGAGTGATCAAGATCCTGGCTTTCGAGTTAGGTCTGTGCTGTTTCCAATAAAGAGTGTGGGACACAGTTCAAATAAAAGCTTTCTTAATGGCCAAGTAATTTAAAATATGCTCAATGGTTAAGAAAAAAAATGTTGGAAAAGTTTAGCTTGTTATACAAACTTTATTTTCCATTTACTGTGTGTAGACTGCAGTGTTTGAGTACCAGGGAAAAAAGTGGGGAAAAAAGTGACTTACTTGGAGCTTGTAACTCAAATTACTTGTATGTCAAATTAGATTTTCTCATTGAAATTAATTAAAACGTTTCCAAAAAAATTAAAGTTTTATTTTTAAAGAAAATGTTTTTCAAGTAATGAATATAAAAAAAAAAACCCATACAATAGGATGTACTGCAGTAAACTTGGTTTCTTGAAGTATAATGTTGCTAACGTGCATGTACGAATAACTACAGTTTTTTGACTATTAAGTATTGAAACACGGGATGCTGGGCAGATGTCGCAATGTTCACTAACTAGTGGCGGAGTATCTGAAGCTGCCTTGTAACTTGAATTTTAGCTCACAACTCAAACTTACATGAAAGAAAAAACTTAATCCACAAAGCTGTTGCAGTTAAATATACTCCACATTTGATATTACACATCCTACAATGTAATTATTACAGACACTCACATTGCTTTATATTTGGGCTGCACAATATATGGTTTCAGTAACTACATTACAATCAATCCACCCATTAGTCCATTTGTGTATCTGTTTGTCTGGCTGTGGATTAGGTCTGCACAATGTATCAAAAGATCATAGTTTATGCTATACCGTACACAATACTCAATATAATGCAGCTCTATTGTCTGTCTATTCACGTCTGGAGATGCGGTGACGTCCAAAGTTATTGCGGGAATGTGATGACTAGGCCGAGTATATGACGTTCCACATCCAGCGCAGTGGGGTAGCCTGGAACATTGATGGAGTTCAGTGCAGGAAAGGACTGCAGGCAAAACTAGTTAGAACTAAAAGAAGAAACAGAGGGAGGCACAAACATGAGAGATACCTGATATGCCAGTCAACCATGCTACCACCGAAAATAACTAAGTGATCAGTGAGAGTGTAGAGAACAACATCTATGAGTCCCCCCAATCTGCTGCTTTGTCTGAAGAAAAACGTAACAACCAAATGTCTGATTAAATAAATGGGCCTTTAGTGTAGACTTAAATATGGAGACCATGGCTGGTTCTCTGGTGGACTGTTCCATAAATTTGGAGCATTATATGAAAATGCTCTGCCCCCTGCTGCATCCTTTGAACGAAGTACGCGCGACGGAACATAGGGTGAGAGACCATTTTGCGCTTTATACTTCGAGTTCAATAGTTTTAGGTCAGTAGTAATATTTTAAAATCTATATACGAAATCTCACTGGGAACCAGTGCAGTGTGGATAGAATAGGGGTGATGGGCTCTTGTCTCCTAGTCCTGGTAATTATATACGTATATTTTCAAACTTTGCTGAACATCCAGAAGGCAAAGTGTTATAATAATCCAGCCTGGACATGAAGGCATGGACTAATTTTGCTGCATCATTTAGTGGCAGAGTATTCCTAATTATAGCAATGTTCCTAAGGTGAAATAATGCTATTTTAGTAATATTATCTATATAGCCATTAAATTAATAATTAGAATCTAAGACCACACCCAAGTCTTTGACTGTTTGTACAGACAAACCATCTAATGTTAAAGTGAGATCAGGAAACTTATCTCTGACTACCTGCGGTCCCAGTAACAGAACCTCCTGGTTTTTTTTATGGAGCAGCAGAAAGTATAATCCAAGTTTATTTAACTAACATTCTGCATCCGGTTTTTAGGTGTAAACACAAGGATTTTTGCCCTTTTATACCTTTACATTCTCTAATCTATTTAGGAGTTATGATTCATGGTGTCAAAGATTGCGTTAAGATCCAGGAGAACAAGTACAGAGACGAAGAGAGATTTATCTGTCCATACATACAACTGTGTATCCATTTCTGTCCCTGTAACCTATTTTTGTCTATCCATCCCTCCATTGGATAATCGAAATATACATTTATCTATATATAAAACCATCATTTATCCATCTACCTATAAAATAATCTCTCGATCGTTCCTCTGTCTGTGAATAATCAGCGGAATACATAATGCACAAGATCACTTTATTATATTATAGATATGAAGGGGGGAATGAGGGGAAGGCAAACAATAATCTCCGTAATCCAAGAGAGAAGTCCAAAGTCTGTAATCCAAAAGTCAAAAATCCAAAGAGTAGTCCAAGTAGAGAAATCACAGTGCTCAGTAAAGGCCTAGGGCAACAATACTTGGCGATGAGCTCCAGGAGGCCACCTGCTTAAATAGGGGAGCCACGCCCAAACTACTCAACCAGGAAGTGGTTCCCTAATACTCATATGAGGGCGCCCTCTGCAGGCTGTCCTCCGGAGTCACAGTCCTAACACATAGATACTCACTATTAAATTTTTAAACAATTTATGAAACTGTATTACACACATTTCATCCAGCCATCCCTATGCTTTCCTGTTCACCCATTAGCACATTCATCCAATTTTTTTTTAAATTAATCTGTATAATAACTGTGTTGTACCTTTTGTCACAGTGTGCATTACAGCATGTACAAAGCTAATTAATTTGTATGAAAAGTGTGTATGGTTCTCTCTAAATTCCAGTCAAATTATTATTTTTATTAATTATTTTGTAAACAAAGAGGTTTTTTTCTAATTAATTATTACACAACAGTATGATGCCTCTAACCCTGGAGGTCCACCAAACAATGATGAAATAATTTACAGTTTTTATATTATTGTTCCATCTTGAATTGTGTACCCAGTTGATAGTAGCACATAGAAACACGTCCTTGTTAGAGCTATTGGGTCCATGTGGTGCATTTGTGCAGTTGATTTTGGTTTTGATCATGAGCTTATTTGGACCCTTTAAGTAAAACAATTTAGTGATAACATTCACTTGCCCATGGCACCCACATTTTGAATGATTTATTAGTAAATATTTTCCAGCAAGTATTTCTAGCCTCATAGGTTTGATGAATGTTCCATCTTGATAAAAATTAATTATTCAGAGCTTAATTGCTTGTGTAAAATGTGGCGAGATGACACCTGCAGGTTCCGGGCATCACTTCTTTACAGCTTCTAATTAATGACTGTAAACACTCATAAATATGTTGTTGTTGAATAATGGATTTTTAATCGAACGCATTTGCAGTAGTGCATTTTTACCTCTGTATCTAAAAGACTCAGTCTAAACATTTGCTATGCGTTTGTGGGAAGTGGTAGCCTAGTGGATAAGGTGTTGGACTAATACCAGAAAGACCGGGGTTCAAATCCCACCTCTACCAAGCATTCACTGTGGGCCCCTGAGCAAGGCCCTTAATCCGCAAATGTAAGGCGCTCATTTAATGTCACAGACTCACAAAATATCACAAAAAGTGAAGTACACAAACAATTCCCATTATTACATTTTAAATCAACCACATGTGGCACAATTCTGATGGCATAAAAAAAATTCTTATTTTGAAATCTAATTTACACCTCATATCATTTAATAAAAATGCCTTTATTGCCAATTAGTTCTTTCATTTAAACACAAGGTGAAAAATGGTAAAAACACAGCAAGTTAAGTCAGATGTGATAGTATCTTTCTTTGTCCTTCGGCTGCTCCCGTTAGGGGTTGCCACATTTGACTTGGCTGGGTTTTACGCTGGATGCCTTTCCTAACACAACCCTACCATTTATCCGGGCTTGGGACCGGCACCACGGCTACTCCCTAATGTCTAGGCATTTATGGCCAATTTGGACTCATCAATCCACCTAATCTACATGTTTTTGGACAGTGGGAGGAAACCAGAGTACTCGGGGGAAACCCACGCAAGCGCTGGGAGAACATGCCAACTCCACACAGAAAGACCCACAGACCCGGGAATCAAACCCAGGACCTTCTTGTTGTGAGGCAAGCGTGCTAACCACTACACCACCGCGCTGCCTCAGATGTGATTGTATGATAATTGTTTGTGTGTATGCTTTCTTTTTTTGTCTTACAATTATGTCCACAAAAAGATTTGTGTATTTAAAACCATGTTTACAGAAAAAAACATGCAAGTAAATAACATTTTTAACATAAGAAAATAGATATTTTTATATGCAAACAATTAAATTATGCATACATTATGTAGGAATGCAAAAAATGATTAGAAACAAAAAAAGATCTAGCATGATTAAGCATTGAGACAAAATCAACAAAAATGTGTATATACAGTGATTTGGCCATTTGAGTTGCCACTGCCCAGAAATCCGAGATAAAAAATGGTGCCACATATTGGTGGATCCAATATTACAAAACTGACAAGCGATATTAAAAGGAAAGGCATAAATATTGGTTAAAATGTTGGTTAAAGGGTGGCGTGGTGGCATAGTGGATAGCACAACAAGAAGGCCCCGGGTTCGAATCCCGGGCCGGGATCTTTCTGTGCGGAGTTTGCATGTTTTCCCCGCGCTTGCGTGGGTTTCCTCCGGGTACTCCGATTTCCTCCCTTAGTCCAAAAACATGCCGATTAGGTCAATTGGTGATTGTAAATTGTCCATAGGAGTGAATGTTTGTGTAAATGGTTGTTTGACTATTTGTTGCCCTGAGATGGACTGGCGACCCGTCCAGGGTGTAACCCCTACCTCTCGCCCTATGTGTGCTGGCGCAGAAGACCCCCGTGATCCTGGATTCTGGAATAAGCGGGTAAGAAGATGAATGAACTAATGAATAAATGAATGTTGGTTAAAAGCTTTTATTATATATATATTTATTGTTGGCATATGCCAGTGATGACCAAATTCTCACCCTGTTTGAGTTTAGCGTTAACCCTAATCAAAGCTAATCAGGATTTTGCTAGGTGAACTTGAAACTTGCAGGTAGGTGTGTTAAGGCAAGTTGGCAGCAAGCCAGGTGTTCTCAATGTAACGGCGCCTTAAGCACACATAAAAGAGCTGGATCCATAATGCAGTGAAGGAGGTGATTTTAATTAAGTGAGGGTGCAGAATATATATACAGTGAAGCACGAATCCAAAACAAACAAAACACGAGAACAAGACGCAGAAGACTAAACACGTAGACGCACAAACTAAACACGAGAATATATATACAAAACAGTAAACAAAGTCCAAAAAGCTTGTACAAAGTCCAAGTAGTCCAAAAAACATAATAATCCGAATGAACGCCGCACATAAACAATTACCCACACCTGCGCTTTGCTGTCACGTGCCCTTAAATAATACGCCCTGACAACTGCTGACATGTGGGGCGGGGACCCGTTCATATCCTTACAGTACCCCCCCTCTAAATGACCCCTCCTGGCGTCCAGAAAAGAAACAACAATGGGGGTCCAGGGCCCCGCACTATCCAAAAGTATAAGGCCGTGTGGTCGGGACGAGGCTTCCAAGCCACCGTGAGACTAACTCGTGGCTCTTCCGTCTCGCCCCTGGGCAACTCAGGTAGGGATGAAGGGGTATCAGAGGGACCCGAGGGGGCCCGCGGAAACACAGAGGGGCCCGAAGGGACCCGAGAGAACTCAGTAATGGCCGAAGAGGCCCGAGAGATCTCAGTAATGGCCGAAGAGGCCCGAGAGATCTCAGTAATGGCCGAAGAGGCCCGAGAGATCTCAGTAATAGCCGAAGAGGCCCGAGAGATCTCAGTAATGGCCGAAGAGGCCAGAGAAAGCTCAGTAATGGCCGAAGAGGCCTGCGAAAGCTCAGTAATGGCCGAAGAGGCCCGCGTAAGCTCAGTAATGGCCGAAGAGGCCCGCGAAAGCTCAGTAATGGCCGAAGAGGCCCGCGAAAGCTCAGTAATGGCCGTAGAGGCCAGGGAAAGCTCAGTAATGGCCGAAGAGGCCCGCGAAAGCTCAGTAATGGCTGAAAGCTCAGTAAAGGCCGAAGAGGCCCGCGAAAGCTCAGTAAAGGCCGAAGAAGCCCGCGAAAGCTCAGTAAAGGCCAATGAGGCCCGCGAAAGCTCAGTAAAGGCCAAAGAGGCCTCAGGAAACTCGGTAAAGGCCAAAGAGGCCTCAGGAAACTCAGTAAAGGCCAAATAGGCCTCAGGAAACTCAGTAAAGGCCAAAGAGACCTCAGGAAACTCAGTAAAGGCCAAAGAGGCCTCAGGAAACTCAGTAAAGACAAAAGGGACCCGAGGGGACTCAGTAAGGGCCAAAGGGACCCGAGGGGACTCAGTAAGGGCCAAAGGGACCCGAGGG
>JAOTRA010053082.1:0-18493 GCA_026260255.1 Pseudolaguvia tuberculata | reverse complement strand
AGCAATAAAGGATACAGATGGAAATGTTTTGGCTAGTGAGGAGAGTGTGTTGAGAAGGTGGAGAGAGTATTTTGAGCTATTGTAAGAGGAACTCATGTGTAGCGAAGAATTCTGTGAGGGTGGTGCAGGACATGTATGAGGACAGTGTGACAGCAGTGAGGTGTGCAGAAGGAATGTCGGACAGGTTCAAGGTGAAGGTGGGATTGCATCAAGGATCGGATCTGAGCCCTTTCTTGTTTGCAGTGGTGATGGACAGGTTGACAAATGAGGTCAGACAGAAGTCTCCATGGACGATGAAGTTTGCAGATGATATTGTTATTTGTGGTGAGGATAGGGAGCAGGTTGAGAAGAATCTTGAGAGGTGGAGTTACACGCTGGTCAGTAGGAGTAAGAGTGAGTACAGGAGTGTGAATGAGAGGGAAGGCAATGGAGTGGTGAGGTTGCAGGGAGAAGTGGTAGTGAAACTGGAGGAGTTTAAGTACTTGGCATCAACAGTGCAATGTAATGTAGAGTGTGTTAGAAAAGTGAAGAAAAGAGTGCAGGCAGGGTGGATTGAGTGGAGAAAACCCAGCCTCCCATTGCACCAAATCTGGTTTGTCAGACAGAAGCATATGCTCTGTTAAGGAGCCTCATCTTAACTTAGGGATTTTGCCAGCAGCTGCAGAGGTGAGCTTGGCCCTACTGAGAGTAGCAGGTCTAGCAGCAGCTATTCACAACCTGCAGCTGAGTCATCAGAGAATGAATTTGGAAAAGAATTATGTCTTATGTCTCTTGCATTGGCTTATGGAAGCCCCATGGCTGATAAATCAGTTTATAGTGGGTCTCCGCTAGGAGCACCTCTAAGCCAGACTGCACAGGCTCATACTTGACTTTTGGCGGTTGCGCTACACATATGATATATTTCTAATTTACGTTGTGTATGAACACAACAAAAAAATCAGATATATCCATCTGAGCTGTGGTGAACATTTCTATCATACTATACATTAAGAACATTTACACACAGAAATGAAAAAAATAAAATGAAAACCTAAAATTGTGATCACAATGGAGTGCAGGAAGCCAAAGTCTTCCCGTTTTACAGTCCTATGGAGTGCATACGTGTACAGAGATGGGGTCCACCCCTGATGTTTCCTATCATTTAAACAAAGAACTCTTCTGTTCTTGGCCACCATACAGTCACAGGAAACACTTCCTTTAAGAAACTTAAAAAACCTGACCATAATCCAATCTAAATATTGTTTTCTCCTATACATGTTATAATAAAAATGTAAGAAAGTGGCAGAGGTTTGGGTTTAGATTTTTCTATTTTTTGGCCTACTAACTTGGTTTCAATTCCCAGCATCACCAAGATACCGTTGGGTCTCTGAGCAAGGCCCTTACCTTCAATTGCTCAGTTGTGTAACAGAGAATAATGTAAGTTAACCAAGAAGCTGTCCATATCTCCAACAAGTGGATCTCGAATGCAAGATGGTCATTTTTGTTGAATTTAATACTTTACAGTTAAAGTTACAGTTTGGCATTTGGCCACAGTGGTTGCTTGCTGGAGGTGGGAATGGAACCCTGGTATTAGTCCTAGTATTAACACCTTAACCAATAGTCTACTTCTTCCTACATGATTCCCTTTATTGATCCCATAAGGGAAATTCTTGATCTTCATATATCCCTTAGTAAGTTGGGGTCAAAGTGCCCCTGGAGCAGGAAGGGTTAAGGGTCTTAAGGGTTAAGGACCCAACAGTGGTGGACTTGAGACTTCCGATCAACTACTCTGCACTTTGCGCCACCATTGCCCCTAATTGTTCATAAGCCTGGTTCTCTGAAGCAGTGAGTGGAGAGATCCACCAAGTTTGCCTCACTTGCTGTACAAGAAGCAAAAATACGCATGAAGCATAAAACGCCAAGACCGCGCCATCCTATCTCCAAGCACTAATCACCACGTTCCCTCAGATTCACTAACACTGCTCGACTTGTTCCACTATCCCCTAGGACTCAAGATAGGTCTACCTCAAGACTTTTCTCTGTTCTAGCACCAAGGTGGAGGAATTAACTTTCCATCAATGTCAGAACAGCAGAACATCACTGACTCTTCAAGAGACGTCTGAAGACAAACTTCTTTATTAAACAGCTAAATACCCAGAAACGTCCATGCTGTTCTTTAACAGTTTTTGGAGTGGATACACTGTGCTTATGATCTTATTGTATCAGTATTGACATGTTCTATGATGCACTGTTTTTACATCATTCTGGAAAACAACATCTGTAAAATGCTGTAACTGTTGCTTGAAGTCTACGCTGGATGAAAAGTGAACCTTGTGGCCAGGATTTGCCATGTCATCCTGTAAGTAAGGCTTATAGTGTGAACTCTTGTACACAATAGACATTCTGATTACTTTAGTCGGTGGGCGGCGCGATGGTGTAGTGGTTAGCACGGTCGCCTCACAACAAGGTGATTCTTCTGTGCGGAGTTTGCATGTTCTCCCCGCGCTTGTGTGGGTTTCCTCTCACAGTCCAAAAACATGCAGATTAGGTGAATTGGTGATTGTAAATTGTCCATAGGAGTGAATGTGAGTGTGAATGGTTGTTTGTCTATATGTTGCCCTGAGATGGACTGGCAACCCCAGCCTCTCTGGGATGTGTGCAGCAGACCCCCGTGACCCAAAATTTGGGAAATAAGTGGGTAAGAAGATGAATGAACGTAGTCGGCTGTTTTTAGGGAACCGGAGAAAAACGACATAAAAGTGGCTAATGGTCTGCCTTTAAAACTAGCAGTAAATCTTTCCCCTCTCTTCCCTTCGGAATGAAGTGTTGCCCTCCAAATCAAATCAAATCAAATCATCCTTTGTCTTTACCCCCTATTTTTCCTAATTTGGGGTAACCAGGTCTACTGGAGCCTATGGCTGTTCCTGCTGAGAGTCAGTAGAGATTCACCGTCGCTTACCGGAGACACTCAGCCATGGCTCACATCCCACAGCTTATAATCCTGTATGAAAACGAGCCTGACCCACTAGAGACCTAATGTATTTTGGAACATCTTTTATCACTGTAGTTCATTTATTTTATAAAGTTCTTTCAAACATAGTATACAGATAGAAAAACAATATATGCAGTTTTCTCTTTAAATTTTTTGTGGGGAAACTGATGACGTCAATGGCTCTACGAGTTTTAAAGGTTGAACAAGGAAAAATGAAATATTTACATTAGAGCTGCTATACATCTGAGGTAGAAACACATCATAGCCTCAAGATGGTATATAATAAAATAATGGATTCTGGGACAGTGAAGGAGCAACACTACAGACTGTTTCACCAGGTCAGCTTACCCAACCTCAAACCATTCAGGGAGACAATTTATTAATGAAGAGACTGTTGCTCAGGTAGCAAATTGTAAAAGTAAAAAATAGAGCTTTTTATTATTCATTCATCATCCCTTGAACAGCTGGATGTTAGCCAGCAGATATTCATGAGTAAAAGCAGTTTAGGGTGGACCCTGTAAAAATGTTTTTGCTTTATAATAATTTAGTGTTTAAAATAAATTGAAACTGTATGCCAGCGATGATGGTCTCCAAAAAAAAAAAGACAAAAAAGAAAATTCCATGTAAAGATACCACTACGTACCAAATACCACCAGCATGTTGAAATTTCAGGGGACAGGATGTATAGAATAAAAAAAAAGAATAAAATTGTACATAAAAAGCTCTCACTGGTGAAAGTAATAAAAACATGAGAAAAATATCTGGCCTATTGGGGTTTTTTTTAGTTAACATGAATAAACTAGGTGCAAAAAGATGGGATTTAAAAAAAAAAAAAAAAAAAAAAGGAACACAAGAAAAGACAAAAATACATGGTCCGTATTGAACCCATGTTCAATCCAATAACAAAAACAGTTCAGCAGAAAATTTCAGTATTTGGTAAATCTGGTCAGGACGTTAACTTCTTATTTTTTGCCTGATTTCGTGGGGATTCTTTTAACAAGTCACGGATCCGGAGGTAAACCCCTGTTGCCTCGGAAACCTCTGTGAATTCAGGAGTGTCTTCAAAGGGAATTATACCTTCTGCAAATTTTCTTCGGTGTGGAACGCCTGTTACTTTCTTTAGAGCAGATTCTTCATTATTATCATCATCATCATCTGCTGGTGCTTCCGACAGGGGTGTGATCTGCTCTTCAGGAACTTCCTTTCCCCTGTTCTTCTCAGACTCTGAATCATCACTCTGAGTCATCTCATCCAGAACAATCAGCTCATCAGAAGATTCTGTTCCTGGGTCATTATTAAAGGTGTGCTTGACTTGACCTGTGCTGCTTTTGTCGTTGTCAGCATTGTTTATCGGCATGTCCACTGGTGGTGAAGCAGGTGTGCTCGAAAGATCAGGGATCTCCTCTGCTTTCAACTCGGTTTCCTCTACTCCGTTCTCAGAATTGGGTTCACCTAACGGAGACCTAAGGGGCGAGCTCATGCCAGCTGTGCTAGTGGCCCCGGTGTCAGAGTCACTTGTACCGTTATCCGCGGTCTCCAGCGCCGCCCACAGCAACCGCTGCTGCTCCTCCAGCTCCTCTAACGATAACCCGTCCTCTGACTCCTCACACCCTGCGCTGCTTCTGCCTGACACAACTGGAGAGCCTGTGTTTGTAGGTAGTGTTGGAGGCGGCGTGCCTTTGGGTAGAGGTGGCGTAGGGGTGACCGGGGGTGTTCCAGGAGGTAAAGGTGGGGGTGTGCTAATGAGTGGAGAGCCAGGAGGAAGTGGAGGCTGAAACTGGAAATCATCATATCGGTCTCGTTTAGGTGTGTCACGATCTGTGGATACACGCGCACACACACACACACACACACACACACACACACACACACACATCATTTACACAGTTTTCTACTGACCAGATCAGAAGAATCAAATTGGGTGATTAGTATTATTTGCTCACCAAACAATTTTTTGTTAGTCTGTGATTGAGACTGCCATGCCAGTCTGTATTGAAAAAAGCTAAACTATTAGATTAACTAAGTAAATATAAACCATTTATTCTAAATATGAAACAATTAAGACGCAAGTGTGCAGGAAGCCAAGAACTCATGTGCTTGTGTTACTGGAAGCCAGTAACACAGCCGTACCAGAGTCCGTGTCCATATCCGAGCTTCCACAGAAGTCTGAATTCGACCGCCTCTTCTTGGTCTGCTGTGGTGTTAGTTCAGGCTCGTGGCACCTTTTTATACATTTGGAACCGGGCTATTAAACAGGAGGTCACACTTTATTCCTTTACAAATATAAAATAATCTATGAGAGGTAAGGAGACAGTGTTTACCGCCGGATACATATTTGATAGTTGAGCAGCAAACGTTGGCTTCCAGTGCTGAGACTGCATCGGGATGGAACCAAATGACCGGAAATCCTGGAGGGGGGTACAAAAGAAAAAAAGAAAAAAAAGAAAGAAAAAAAAAAGAGCTAGAGTTGCTAGTATTCTGTACACTTCACACTACACATTGCCTGAGATACTGCCAAAGTGAAGGCGCAAGATTGCTCTAAAGAATCTCAGGGTAACTAACAAACCTACCGCCTTAATAAGAGATCAGTTAGAGAAAGTGAGTAGAACCGCATTAAAAGCACTGAACTCTACAAAATAGATACACAACCCATATAAAAGCAACCCAACACCACTATCCACTTACATCTCTAACATTGGAGGGCGCAGACACATTAAAACCAGGGAAATCCACTAGCTTTGAGACATCATAGCAAACATTTTGGTTAGAGCTGTTTAAGTCTTCCTCTTCTGACGCTTGGAGGAAAAACATAAAAGGTTTTACATCATTTATATTGCGACAAATAAATAGGAAAGTAAATACTAAGTAAGTAAAGAAACTCACTTTTACCGTCGTATAACATCAGGCCAGAGTTTTCCATTTCAGCTTCCTTTAACCAACCAGGCGGGTAGCCCAGCTCTCTCATGCGATAAATAAACGGTGGAAGTGTGTTCACAACAACACCAAGGGCATCCAGGAGGTCCTTACTAGAAACATATGGAAAAAATAATAGTACACACACACGCGCACACACACAAATTGGCATTCAATTAAATTCTATAAATAGCAGCTAGGAAACTCCTAAAGCACCTTCTACATTCTCCTACTGTAAACCGCTAAGCGTTTTTTTACATCAACATGTACGAGTGTCTGTGTGTCACCTCACTACTCCCGGCTTGTACTTAGAGAAGCGCTCCTCCACCTCCTCTTCATGGTAGCGCTGATTACCCGGATTGTTGCCCTGGTTGACCTGTGCAAACTCTCGCCGCTTCTCGTTAATTCTGGCCATGTCTTTGGGCTGGAGAAAAAGCAGAATGGTACTAAAATTATATTTACGAAAACTAACTAAAATTATATTCACTGTGATAGGCCTGTAGGTCACCTTTGGACAATCTCGTAGTTGGTGGCCTTCATCACCACAGTTAAAGCAGCAGGGTTTAGGTCTGAAAAGGAGAACTTATGAAAATACTTATGCAGGGCTCCAAAAAGGTCCAAACTCCTAACAGTTCTTTGAATAGGCGGTCATCAGTAGCCTGAATTTAGGTAGTATTTAACAAATCAAATAACAAAATCAACACAAATATTTGGTTCCAAAATTGTATTAGATTTTCATACTTTTTTTTCTCTAAAGACTGACAGAATGATGGACGAGAAACAGATGAGCCTCACAGCCGACGAGTCACCAAGTAATATAGTGTAAAACCATTAGGGAAAACGGGCTAAGACAAATAATCCCTTGTTCTTAAGACACTCCAACCCATTAAATGATCTAATATATGCGTTATAAACGATTATAAAATGTGTTCTAGGTAATCACTACATTTCCACTTTTTGCTCCTCTCCTTGACAATAACATACTAGCATCAGAAAATCAGACAGCTGTGCCACAACTGGCATGAGAGTGGAGCCTTTATTGACATACCTCTTCTCTTTAATCTGTACATCCTGCCCCTCCAAAGCAATGACCTGGCCAAACACCTGCTGATACCTTTTTGATGATGTCATTCAGGAAGTCATACAGGTACACAGTGCTGACATACACACAACAGAGATAAAAACCATTATAGGATGAAAATCCTGAGGATCTAAAGGATACTTGGGAACGTCCCATCCGTCTGTCAGCTGAGGGTTTTCATTGAGGAGCGGCTGACCGAGTTTATCCAGACAGAAGGAGGTGAAGTACAACACACTTCCCACCACCTGCACATCAACAATGGATGGAGAAGACAACGACAAATCAAATTTGGAAAATTGATTAAGTGTAAAGATTAGAGTAAAATCTTTATCCTCCACCCACACAGAAAGCATCTCGGATGTGTTTTGCAGTGGAAGAGTCAGTGTTTATTTCCTGGTTTTCTTCCAAGATGAAACTTGAGTTCTGAATTAAGAAAAACTATGATTAGAAATACAATTAATATTAATAAGAGCATTAAATAATATTAAACATTAATAGAATTTAATATAGTCCAATTTGTTGTAAACATTAACTTCTGTGCTAACGCTGGTCCGTTATGGGTTTATAAACTGGGGTTATACATTTTTAGGGCGCAAACAAAGTCTTAAACCCATTTAATCTAAACTGAGTTCAGACTAATCTGTATGGAATGTGGGGTGTGTAAGTGTTACACACTTTTTTGGTGTGGAAAGTTGTAGCACAGGAATTTCATTGCACGTAGATGCTTAAAGCAATTTGCATACATATAACGAGGGCTGCGCTGAAACCGCATGAATCATGTGACCCAATCGTTATTTCCTCCGTTGATGTGGTACTAATTGGATTTGACTCACAATCATGTAATCAGGAAAACATGTTTTTTTTTCTTAGATGACATGTATTCTGATATTTTTCGATCGGATTCAGGTCTCATCTCAATATGGTACTAAATGGGATATGAATCAAATATGTTTCTTAGCATCGGTCATGGAAACAGACAGATCAGATTTTCAATTAATAGCAACAGTTTGGATTGAAACAAAAACTTTGGACTTTCCACTCGAATGTGAAGCTTGACTGTGAAATACCCCTTTATTTAGCGCCAACAGTATTAGTGAGATCAGACACCATTCCAGTTCATCCCAAAGGAGTTCAGTGGTGGTAAGATTAGGACTTTGTGCTTAACACTGGTGTTTTTACACTCTAACAATAGGCCAGCATGTGATAATGGAGGTCAGGGGTTTCTTGCTTGGGTTCATTGCCATACTGGAACAGTGTTGCACTCTCTTAGTTCCAGTGAAGGAATAATGTAAAGCTATAACATACAAGAAATATTCTAGACAATTGTGGGCTTCCATATTTGTAGCTACCCTTTGGAGAGGAACCACAGACGTGACCACAAACCTTTGGTTATACAGTGCATATCTGCAGAATGCCGGCCCTGTGGATTGTACCTGTGGTTGTGGGTTTAGTGCAGACGCTTGCTGGTTTTTGTTCTGGTGCTGCTGAATCAGATTAACAATGTAGTCTTCAAGGTCTTGCCGATACTGTCTGAACACACAAACCTTTAAATGAAACAAGTTTCATCAAAACAACCACCTACTCAAGCCTAACAAAATGTAAGAATACTGAAGCCATACTTTGAAATGCTGTTGTTCCCAAAGAGAATCTGACAGAGTGGACCATCCACTTTTGATTCAACAACACTGATACCTCTGCACACGAGACAACATTCAGTCGTTAACCAGTCTGTCAAGACGATCAAAAAATTACCAAAGAAAAAATGTTAAAACACTTACGAGGGACGGCTTAAAATGTTTAACTTTCTCTTCAGTTCCTCATGTGACTTGGGGTTAAGAATGAAAAACTTTGGGAAAAAAAAAAAGTGTACAGAACTAAAGAGCTCAACGGAGTAATAGTACAGTATATATTTTTTTCCATCAACATGCATCATAAGGATACCAAGTCTGAATTCATATAGTATGAATTCATTTTGGATGACACATGCCAAATGTTGTCAGCAGCACAAATTTACATTACAGTAAAGTAAAGTTAGGATAGTAACATGTCCAAAGTATGTGTACATTAAAGTCTGTTTAATAGAAAGAGATCATCCAGGAATGTTCCCTACTTATTGTGTTTTACATACTAAACATTTAGACATCTTAATCCTCTCCAAGTGTAGAAATAGTCTGTGACGTCTGGTAGTGTTTTCTTTTTAAAAAATAAACATCATCTACCCCCTTTCGGCTGCTCCCGTTGGGGGTCGCCACAGCTCTTCTCCACACTACCCTGTCCTCTACATCTGCCTCTATCACCCCAACTACCTGCATGTCTTTCCTCACCACATCCATAAACCTGCTCGGCACCACCATCCTAAACATTTTCCAATATACTGCATGTCTCTTGTCTGTACATGTCCAAACCATCTCAACTTAGCCTCTTTCATCTTGTCTCCAAAACGTCCCTCTAATAAACTCATTTCTAATCCTGTACATCCTTGTCACTCCCAATGAAAATCTTAACATCTTTTTTTTCTCACAACAAGAAAGTCCCAGGTTCGGTTTCTGTGCAGAGTTTGCATTTTCTCCCCACGCTTGCATGGGTTTCCTCCGGGTACTCTGGTTTCCTTCCATAGTCTAAAAACATGCAGATTAGGTGGATTGGTGATTCTAAATTGTCCATTGGAGTGAATGTGTGTGAACGGTTATTTGTCTATGTGTTGCCCTGCGAAGGGCTGGTGACCCGTCCAGGGTGTATCCCCGCCTCTCGCCCTATGTGTGAATGAATGAATGAGTTAGTGTATATGTTAGGAGTGGCGGGGAAATACTGTGACAACAAATTAGTGGTGGATTGGTGGTTAGAAAGACCGGGGTTCGAGTCACAGGACCAAGCCACGACTGTGGGCCCCTGAGCAAGGCCCTTAACTTCCCAGCTGCTCAGTTGTAAGTAGTTCTGGATAAGGGCGTCTGCCAAATACTGTAATTATAACTGAATTTTGGAATAGGATGATTATAAAATGAACAAATGAATGAATGAATAAATTAGTTGTTAGCTGGAACATCACAGTGTACAAAAAGTAACAAATGAAAGTTTTCTCCGATGGACTGACTCTCCTGACAGAGGGACGGTGCGAAGGAGACAGAGGGTTCCTTTAATGCAGGGGTGGCAAACTCAGTTCCTGGAGGTCTGGTGTCCTGCAGAGTTTTGCTCGAACCCTAATCAAACACACCTAAACCAAAAAATCAATGGCTTTCTAGGTATACTTGAAACTTAAGAGTTAGGTGTGTCGCGCCAAGGTGGAGCTAAACTCTGCAGGACATTAGTTCTCCAGGAACTGAATTTGACACCTGTGCTTTAATGGAAACTGTTCTGAGGAAACGAAAGTAAAAGTCGTTCCACCTGCTGGAGGAGATTTTTCTTTTTCTTCTCCCTGTAACCTCATCACTCTATTGCCTCCCCTCTCAGTTTTGAGTTTAAATAAATGTAAATAGTGGCGGGTGAACCGGACATTGAGAAACAAGTCAGCTTTCCGGAGGTGATGTTTATTTCTGTTTGCCGGGGTCTCTGTTCACTACAACACACTAAAACCACACCCAACCGCACGCGCTCGTCGAGTCCTTTACCTCACATTCAATAACTGGCCCCGCGCGCGTTTTGATAGCTCGCGCTGGTTTACCGGTAGCTTTAGCTTGTGTTAGCACGGAAGGATATTCTCTACTCTCAGCTGGCTTATCGTCTCCTCACGCTCGTCTATCCTCTTCTGGATATCCGGAGTATCTTCACCGTCGTCAGGAAATCGGATGTGTTTCGCAACACGAGCGTCTGTATCAAATTGCTCGAACAGCTCACTGTCCCCAAAATCCACCTCCATGTTGCTTAGGTTCGTGTTTGTCTACACGGGGTCAAAGGGTATTACGAAGGCGCGCGAGTGAGCTGATTGGTTGAAAACAGTTACGTGAAACGTAACTGTTAAAATTCACTTCCGTGTGACGAGTAATGATAATAATAATAATAATAATAATAATAATAATAATAATAATAATAATAATAATAAACTAATATTGTTAATTAATAAGTGTAACAATAGTTTCCGATTCCTCTTTACATAATTACCAGAAAATCTTTACTAATTAAACCATTAGATAATATCTATGTATACTTATAAAGTAAGTAATAGAAGTATTTTTACTTATCATCTAAAGTAGATTCGGTGAAATATGATGAATTTATCCCGGGCCAGAGATCTTTCTGTGCGGAGTTCGCATGTTCTCCCCATGCTTGCGTGTACATTAGGTTGATTCTAAATTGTCCTATAGGAGTGAATGTGTGTGAGTGGTTGTTTGTCTATGTGTAGCCCTGCGATGGACTGGCACCCTGTCCAGGGTGTACCCCTGCCTCTTTCCGTCTGTGCACTGGCATAGGCTCCAGCAGACCCCCATGACCCCTGAATTATGGAATTAAGATGAATGAATGAATGAATCTTTGTCCTTCGGCTGCTGAATGAATGAATGAATTTACTAAAAGATGCATTTAATCCACACATATTAATTATACAGTGACATACTGTAAGATACAGGCAACAAAACATATACTTCATTGCAAGAAGGTCCCAGTTTGTTTTCCAGACAGGGGTCTTTCTGTGTGAAGTTTACATGCATTCCCCATGCTTGCGTGGCTTTACTCTGGGATCTCTGGTTTCTTCCTACAGTCCAAAAACTGTAAAAAAAAAAAAAAAAAAATGAATAAATAAAAATTAAAAAAAACCCCACATTTCTCAAAACAAAAATAAAATGAGTTTACACTTAATGTTACTAAACGCTTTTGCATTGCCAAAGTTACTGTAATGATAATTATCAAATGGAAATATAGTAAATTTATCATCATTTATAAAACAGTATGTTAAACAAAGACAAGAATGTGTTTTTAATTTTATTTCACTTGTACACTTTAAATGAATTTAATCCACATTTCTCATTCATTCATCTTCTTACCCGTACAATTTGCCAGTCCATCCCAGGGCCACACATAGACGAACAACCACTCACTCACATTCACTCCTACTGGCAACTTTGGCTCACCAGTCAACCTAATGTACATGTTTTTGGATGGCGGGAGGAAACCGGAGTACCCGGAGGAAACTCAGTCTAACTCCGCACAGAAAGATCCCCGAATCGAAGCCGGGACCTTCTGGTTGTGAGGCGCCCGATCCACATTTTTCTACTATAAAATAGAAATCATTTTGGAAATCCTTTTTGCTTTAACAAAAGCAGGCGATGAAACAAGCCGTCAGGAGGCGCTGTGGATACAAAGCAGCTGGAAATCGGTTTTAGGAGAATAACGAAGAAGAAAACGCAAACAAACCGATGTGCGCTGTGATATCCGCGGTTTCAAGTTTAATCTCTATTTTTAACGCTTTAATTAGAATTTTCCTCTGAATTTAAAAGTTAGTTTTTAAACTTTATAATTTTATACATTTTAGAAATTATTTATAAGGCGTATTAAATTAAGCCAATAAAATCCTAAAACGTCACACAATTAAGCGTTGGTCTTTAACTGCGTTGTTTAGTGCAAGCAGTTAAAACACTAACTTAGTAAGGTAGAGGTTATCAAACTGTGAGATAAATAGTGGTTAAGTATCTGATAAAAGTTCGAAGCATCGGTATAGGATGACCCATCTGTCCGGCTCTATCACTAACTTGCCCTACTGGGAAAGTGGCAAAAGAAAAATTCGATTTTTGTATCTAGTTGGTGAGAATTGTTTTCAGTTGACTAAGCCGAGTACAGAGAAGGTAAAGAATAATTTACAGGTTGTATTTAAAGCTAGTGTATGTTTATGGGTGTAAAAGGGATGTAGAAGTCCTAACATGCTTCATTGTATTGGTTTGTATAGGAACCTGTGATCCCTTTGTTTCTTGGAGCTGATCTCTTTATGAACACTGATGTCCGCAGTGAGAATCGTCCCCGCTACCATGGCAAGTTTGGCAAAAAAGGACTTGCCACCAAGCTGGTCTTCGCTTCAGGTATCACAGCATCACCCTGTTAAAGGTGTCATCGGCTGCCCGTTTATCCCAAGTTGATCTGATTCTTTAGGGTCTTAATTAAAAAAAGGCTTCAATCAAACAATCTTAGAGGTGTAGTAATGGTACAGAACACTTAGTAGTGTAACAAAACACTTATTTTTCCTAGGAACAACAGCAAACATCTTACCTTTCATTCTAGACTCTGGGTTCACCAGCCCAACTACAAACCGCACTGTTAAAATAAAATAACAAGTTCAAACGTCAGTGTTTGAAAAGCCATGCAAGCACAGGGATAATACACAGAAAAACCACTTGCCCGGGAATCAAACCCGGGACCTTCTTGTTGTGAGGCAACCTTGTTAACTACTAAGCCACTGTGGTGCCCCTGATGTGATCAAATTTTGGTGATTGAGGTGAACTCTACTCAATCTGTCAACATCGTGCGGGGGCGGGTCTATCAAAGCTTGGGCTTGGTTTTTGGTGTCACAAAAACAGGCTTCATTTGAGAAGAAATGATTCAATAAGATAAAAAAAAACCCAAAGGTGGGTCTTTATCATTATTCGGTGGTTGTGTACACAAATTGCTAACACACATTTCAGCTCAACAACTTGGAACAGTGCATGTCGTCTCTGACATTTGGCAGGTTCCTAACAAGCTGTTGTTTTGTCTGCAGATTTTCGGTTTGGAGGTTTACGGCTTCCTTGTTCCCAGAACAGCCTGTGGTTCTACTGTGTTCATGGGGTTTTTCGAGTGGCTTTTGAACTTTACACCAAACAAGAGCAGCTGTCAATCCTGGAATCCTTTCAGGTTGCATATAAATTCATTAATTCATTCACCTTATATTTTGGTACAATGTATTTCACTATTAAATGACCAAGTTGTAGTTAATAGTATTCCTAGGAATTCTCAAGGCTGGGAATTAGCAGGAATATCCAGGAGTTATTGAATGATTTATTTCTTTCAATGGAAATTTCAGCATTTTCCTTAAAATGTATAAAGTAATAGGGTTTTTTAGAATCTCTGATTAAACCCTATTGTTTCTTAACAGGATCTGTGGAAATCACACATCAACGACAACCAACTAAACTCAGTGTACGACATCCGACACCAGTTAGACACAAAACTACCAGAAACCAGCAATCAAGAGACGCTGTTGGGATCAAATCAGTTTGCCAGTATTGTTTCTGTACGTAATGAGGACAGTCTACTCTATCAGGATGCAGCAGAAAACTTTGAGGAGGTGACTCTGGAGTCAACATCTGGCCAAGAAGATTATTTCTCCTCTGTAGACCATGATTACTGCTTCCAAATTCAAGCAAAGGAGGCAAAACCCTTTGGGTTGCTTGTTGAGAAACTTTGCAACATAGGAAATAAGATGAAACACAAACAGGGTGTGGACCAGAAGCAGGAGGAGACCATTTCAAAACTTCTGGATTTTGTGGAGTTTTGTATTGATGGACAGGTGAATGAGGAGAAACTGACTGAAGCGGTGATCCTCTTGCTTCAGAATCATTCTGAGGGCTACTCGATCTACTCCAGTTCTTTACTCCAGGCGGTGGCGAGCTGGCTGGGTCAACGATTTCATGAAGCCAACGGCAGCGTGAGTCACAAGGTGGAGGGATTTAAGATGAGAAACATTGAACATATTAAAGATCTTCCTCCAGCTGAAGATCTAGCCACTGAGCTCTTCCCTGAGGCTATGAGAAATCTGTTGATCCACTGGATGGGCCTCAGTGAAGAAGCGGCAACATGGAAACGGCTCAGCGAATATCCAATTGTGTTGCTCATCTTGGAGTTTGCTAACCATAACCTTATCACAGGAGTGGCTCATGTCCTGTATTCCAGTCTTATATGCAGGTAAAAGGACATTATGGTATAGTTCTTGCTTGAGGTTCCAAAAGATCAACAGGATAGAGGCGGTGGCATCTCTAATGCTCTGAAACGTTCTTCAGAGACACCCTGGCATCTAGAATTCATGTGATTTTATTTAAATGTGCATGAATATTGCAACAAAGCATTACCCCCTCCCATCCTGCCCTAAATGTGCAGGAATTATTTAAAGGAGAATGACTGTGTTAACTTGATCTCCAATATCAGTTTTGATCATCTCTGTGATGTACTGGATCCATCCAGGGATGCTGAACTGTATCATCTCAGGAGAAGTCATCTTGTGTAGTCGGTGCTTTAAGCTGGAGAAGCGATACTATATTAAGCAGGTTGTCTAAAGTTACTGCTGTTCATACTTAACCAAAAGTCACTTTAAAATAGCACTCTGTTTCCATTGGATTGCAGTAATCAGCACATAAAGGAGTTTGGTGACATCTACATATTAGCTAAATATGACATCCTCCCCGTGCCACAGTATGTCCAAGTGATGGGTTGGTTTACTTTCTCTAGTATAATTTACTTTACATTTCATCATGTACAGAAATTTGATAGAATTATTTTGATTAGGGACATTGTAGCTTAGTTGTAGAATTGCCAACCAGGGTTTGATTCCCAGCATCACCAAGTTACCACTGTTGGCCCTGAGCTCTCGTTGCCCTTAACTCCCAATTACTTGGTTGTGGAAAAGATAAATGCAAGGCAAATTGTTGCGCTCCTGCGATCTGGCTTCAACCTCCCCATTGTCAACGCAAATGGCCAAAACAATATCATATCCAATATTCAAGAATCGCAGAGGATTTGGGCTGGGCAGTGCAGTGCAATGCAGTGCACTGCTGCTGGTCTGGAATATCTGATCACAGGGGTCAGAGGTTGGATGTCTCTCAGAAAGCAGGCTAAATACTAGTTCAGCGATTCACAAGAAAGTTAAATCTTCATGCTTGTTTCACTTTATAAACTAACTGTCCCAACATGTAGAGCCCGTTTTATTTTCATTCATCTTCCTACCCGATTATTCCCTAATTCTGGGTCACTGGGTTCTGCTGGAGCCTATCGCAGCGCACATAGGGCAAGAGGCAGGGGTGCACTCTGGACAGTCCATCGCAGGGCCACAAACATTCACTCCTATGGACGATTTACAATCACCCATTAACCTAATCTGCATGTTTTTGGACTGTGGGAGGAAACCCATACAAGTGCAAGGAGAACATGCAAAGTCTGCACAAAAAGATCCTCAGGATCGAACCCAGGACCTTCTTGTTGTGAGGCGACCAGGTTAATCACTGCCCTTCTGCCTCATTTTCTTTCTGTGGTGGTGTAGTGGTTAGCACAGTCGCCTCACAACAAGAAGGTCCTGTGTTTGATTCCCAGGTCTGGGGTTTTTCTGTGCGGAGTTTGCATGTTCACCCCGTGCTTGGGTGGGTTTCCCGCCACTGTCCAAAAACATGTACATTAGGCCATATAATCCCAGCCATTAGAGTTGCACAAGCCAAGGCATCCTTAGTGCCGGTCCCAAGGCCGGATAAATGGGAGGCTGTTTTTGCTAACAGAAGCAAAAAAATAAATACATTTGCTCCATTTTCCCTCCCACTTTGGTGTAGAATGGAATGTGCAATGTTCCTGATGTGTTGAAATAAAGGTTAAAGGATTTACTCACTTCTTTTTTTTGACACACTGACCTATTTTAAACAAGACTAAGTCACCCAATGGACCTAAATACATAGCAAATAGATATGCTCGCTGCTCAGTATTAACCAATCCGATCAGCTATTGATTTATTTACATCTTTGTTTATATTTTAAGTTTTGTTTTTCTTATGTAAAGCACTTGGTTTACCAGCGTAATAAATAGTGCATAAAAAGCTTTATAACATTTTGTTTTGGGACATGAATAACAATTAAGAAATGTTTTAAAATTTATTTCCTGAAACATGGCAATAATCACTAACATTTTTGGACTAAAAATATCTCCGATGTAATAGTAACAGGAGCTCGACACACTTGTGTTTTCTGATGGACACGCTTCAGTCGTGTTCTTTACAGTGTCATTCTAAGAGAAATGGTGGAAAAAACACTACATTCATATTCCTCATAGAGTTACACAGTGTCCTATTGCACCTGGGGTACTTTTTTGCAGCTATCCTAACAAAAACAAACCAAAATCACATATTTACATCTGGATCTTTTCAAGACAAATCAATGACGTTTGAATAAATTACAGATGCAAACCATCATCCAGGCCATGTGAAGCCTCAGTTTTCTATACACGCCTTAAAAATAAGCCGAGTCACTGATGGAAGGTGGAGTAGGCGGGTAGATGGTTGGTTCAGACAGGGTCCATACCCCGTGAGAATGACGTGCCGAAGCCGAGGCCCATTCCTCTCTGTGTGTGTGTCTGCGATCGTGCCATTTCATACTGCACATCCAGATTGCGGAACATTTCTTCCTGCTGCTGCAGTGTCTTCATGCCTTCCTCATTGAGATCCCCAGGAGACGAGTCCTCGTCAGCCTACCGGTCAACAAAGACCACAAGAATTAATGTAGTATATTTCATAAATCAAACCCTGGGACTAAAGACTCAGCATGCAACTCAGTATTATCTTTATTCAAGTTTAACTGAATTTGCTAATATAATGGCATCAGTTGGTGGTCACCTAAACATCATAAACACACATGCTTTCAACCATCTTATTCCAGATTTATTCCCATTTTGCTAGTGGATGAAGCTCCAACAGTATTAATGAGATCAGACACTAACGTCAGGTAAGAAGGTCTGGGGTGCAGTGTTCAAAAGTGTTCACTCAGGACTTAAACACGTGTTTTTTCACTCTAATAATACCCCAGCATGTGACAATGGATGTCATGGGTTGTGTGTTTGGAATGTTGGAGTCTCTTAATTCCAGTGAAGGAATAATGTAATGTTACAACATAGAAAAACATTACACAGCTGTGGGAATCCAGACTTTTACCAACAGTATGGAGGAACCACATATGGATCTGATGTTCAGGCGCAGATTCATCCACGCACATGAAATGTCTTAAGAGGGCATTAATACCAGCCAACAGGTTTAATCATGGAACAGTTTTGAGGCCTCCTGGAGTAAAGCACTGTAATTTTGATAGTGAGGAGCAAATTAAACAGGGAAATGGGCTGTACTGAGAAAAATAAAATATTAACTCCTCCAAAAAAACAATTAACACCACAGATGTATATGCCTTTACAGCACAAGAATATCAAAAAATGGATTAATTAATTAATCTTCTAACCTGCTTTTCCTTCCTCGGGGTCACAAACTCGAGAGCTTCTTGCTGTGAATTAACAGTGCTAACCACTATGCCACTGCGCTGTCCCACAAGAACATTCAATCCTAATTTAATAGGATTTGAATATGCAAAATTTAAAGACAACAGATTCAGAACAATAAATTCATTGTTAAACACCAGACTTCTGATCAGGTGAGAGGTCATCTAAAGGGTGGATAAATCACTGAAAAGCCCCATCGTTTCCGCATTCACAAAGAAGAATGAGATTCTTCAACATTTATGGTTTAATATTTATACATTAATTTAACCCAGCCATTAGGGTTGCACAAGCCAGTGCATTCTTAGTGCCGGTCCCAAGCCCGGATAAATGGGGAGGGT